>JAJOOO010010297.1:0-19204 GCA_029582685.1 Solanum piurae
AACTTGTAGACATAATACTTTGCCTACATCTCGCCCATGGTCTTCTTATAGTTCCCTAATCAAAGAAGAACGTTTTAATATCTCGAACCATATATATAGCTCTTAGCAACACTTGCTATACATGTACAAATAAAACGAATTGAAATACCTTTCTAACATGGAGAGCCTCTTGAACTCTTGGATCATTTGCCCAATAAGTGGAAAGCTTGCGTGTGGCAACCTATAATAAGAAAGTATATACGTATATATATATATAAGTACCTTGTATTTATGTAACTCGTCAAGGAAAACAGGACGTATGCTTCTTTCATACAATGAGATTGATTATTGCATACTTGATCATTATGTGTACGAGAGGTGGCTCCAAAATTTGAAGTAACATTTGAGGGACTTACACGACTTTCTCGACAGATAAAGTCATCGTATTTTTGAAAGATGAAATCCTCTTCAAGAGATCTTCTTTCACTAGACAATTGGGGTGGAGGTTCTTCAGAGTCTGTTCCACAAAAAGGCTCTAGTATTTGCTGATCATTTATACCACTCACAAGCTACAAAATTGCATTACAAGAATTTTATTGTATTACCTAAGTTTATAATTAAAACAAATTCGAAATGTTACAAAAACAAAAAGGAATGTAAACTTACATTCTTGAACATTTTTAAGTTTTCAACACATAGTTTGTTGGTAGGATCTATGTTCAGGTAATCGCCTTTGCAAATATCTTTCAACGACTGATACAACAAGATCCAAATTATCATTTTTTGTGTCATTGTGTTGATGATATGATACGAAGTTAATGTACTACGAAATAAGGAATGAACGAACCTCATAAAGTTCGTTGGATATTAGTCCCATACCATGACAGTAAGGAATTTGGTAATTGGTTTCTCCGGGAAATGTTTTTGGATTTCCAAGTGAATAGCCCTTAAAAAGGATATTACCATCGAATTAAAACAGTATATTCTTCAGTGCTTGATATATCTTGAAATTGAACGAAAAGAAAGGAATATAAAATTAACCTTAAGGTTGATTAATGGCTCTTTTCCTGCTTCAATTCCTGTATTTTCAAACATAAAGCATTGTGGCTAGTGATACTACACATTCATATTACATACAAAATTAGTTGGTTCTTACCATCAGATATTAGTTGAACAATAACTGGAACTGTAATGCCTGAATATGAATCCCCAGAAATATAGAAAGGGTTCAAAATGAATTCTGGATGATTAATAAGCCACTGCATAATAAATCACGAGTTAGTTCACAATACATCTATGTTATATTTGATTGCTACTTATTAGTGTCTTCATTTCCTTATGGCTCATCTTCAACCTGATGATGAGATGACCCTAGATAGCTAGGAAGGTACGGAGGTTGAGGTAGAAGGGTATATATAGTAGGTAATTAAAAGAGTGTTAATCTCTTATCATACTTTTATTTGAGAGAGGCAGAGTCTAGTCTCATGTTCTCATCCTATCCTCTCCAGATGCCACATCGCCAGTGTAGAATTTCATTGGTAGGTTAGTATGTTTGATTTCCTCATGGCACATTCATCCACCACTAGATACATATGTATCTTAAGTTCATGAACTTGGTACAATTTATCAAATACCTTTCTTAGAAATTCATAGACCTGGTCACACGCTTGTAGATCAGTACACTTGCACGCCTCTGAAGTTGTTGCATACGAGAACCCAGTGTTAGCAGGCTGCTCCAAGAAAAGTATGCTCGCGAACTATCAAATTTAAGGAAAACATTTATTATATATTCTCGCGAACTAGCAAATATATGTATGTCGATGAAGAAAAAATAAAAAATATTGTGTTACCTTGGTCCATGAATATGGACTTGAAACAAGAATTGGTAGGCTACCATTGTATGCCTTTTGGCCAAAATCCAATGGACCTAAACAAAAAAATTATCATGAACCTAGGTAACCTGATATAACTAACATGCTATCACACGTGAAATTTGATATATTTAATATTTACCTACTTCGTACGTCAACCCTGTGAAGGAAGAGCAACCGGGCCCTCCGCTTAGCCATAGCAAGAGCGGATCTTTTCTTGGGTCGGATTCAGATTTAACAAAGTAATAGAATAGTTGTACTTCCTCAGATTTACCAATTCCAATGTATCTGAGAATTTCAAAATTCATTACTTCAACTATTTTTTTGAGACTAGTATATATATATTATGTTATGAAAATACTATTACTACTATCATATCAATTTCTTGCTCTTCAAAAGCTAAAAGAAATTTTCATGTTTCAATTTATATGACGTAGTAATTTGATTGAACATAAAGTTTTATCAAGAAACTAAAGTAAGACATTTCAACCTTGTATTAAATTTCATTAAATTTATGTGACTATAAGAGTCCGTTTGACTAAGCTTATATGTTTGCCAAATTAACTAAAAATCACTTATTGACTTACGCATTGGTCATCAACCAAAATACTTATAAGTAAAAATCAATTGAAAGTCATAAATTGATGAGCTTATAAACACTATTAGTTTGATTCACATTTTTTTAAAATATTTTATCTGATTTTTTTTCTAGTTCTCAAAATATCTTTTTCAAAACAAAATTCCTAACTTCCTCCTACTCCTTTTTCTTTATAAAGATAATAAAAATTATAAGAGTATTTTCGTTATTTTAACAACACCTTCTACCAAACACATCAAATCAATTGTTTATTATAAGTTGCGCCATTTTAATTTTATATAACAATAAAAGAAAATCTCACCCTACCAAACTCACCAAATCAATTGGAGTATAAGTTTTGTCACTTTTATTCAAACAAATAACTGTTTATTAATAAAATTATTATATATTTTAATTTCTAAAATTTATTCACTATTTACAATTAGTTAATTCGAACAAACTCTAAACCTTTTAAAACCTTATGATGCTAGCTAGACACATCATAAAATTAATAATATTTATGTAGCTATAAGACTGTTGAACATGACACATGAAAAAACATTAAAGCTTTATATTGATGACACATAAACAGGGGCGGAGTTAGGTGGGGTTCATGGGTTCAAACGAATTCAATAGCTTTTTTGGTAGACCCTATATTTGTACTAGAAAATTAAGTAATAACTTGTGAACACCTAACAAAACTGATTGACAACTCAATAGTAAGGAAGGAGAAGGAAATTTAGAACCCCAAACTCGTAATACCGGCTCCGTCACTGCACATAAAAGTATATATAGATAATTATAGAGACATTAAGGAGAAGAAAATTACCCAGTTTCAAGATAAAAAGGAAGAGGTCCATCAAAACCAGGAAGAAATTCAACAATTGAGCTATTCTGAGGAACACTTTGTACATATTGTACAAACAAAGTAACAAGAAAAAAAAGATAAAACATTGTTGATGAAATAATAATAGATAAGTTCTGAGGATTTTAGGTGATATTATTGAATTTATATGTTGAATTGTCCGTCCATATATATATATAAAAATATAAATTATGTGTGTTATTTATTTTTTCCAAAAGTTGATATCGACTTTGATTTAAGATGTGTTACAACTCATTTTGTTTTGATATTTCTGCATAACTACTAGGATGTAATTACAACTCAAATAATTATATAATATATTTTTTTTGTTTCAATTTATGTGATGTTATGTGACTGAACATATAGTTTAAGAAATATAAGGACGACTTTAGAATGTTTTTAAAACTACTCTTCAAATAAATAAACTTTCAAATAGAAGAGTATACCTTTTGTAGACCTTTTGCCAAATAAGTAGAACCCAACATGAATAAAATATTGATGTGTAACTAAATATTTGTCAAATAAAAAAATACTATTAGAACTAACGAAAGTTTATCACGTAAATTGAGACCGGAAATTAACTATAAAAAATGATTATTTTTCACACCATATAATATACTCCACGTGGCATGTTTGGATATGCTAAGGTCTATTTTACTATTGAATTAATAATATTTTCTATGTATAGGTCTATTTTACTATTGAATTAATAATATTTTCTATGGTACAAGAAAGCTATATTTTCTATGGTACACAACAATTCGATTACTCTAACGTTGGCTCTATTTCTATGGTACAAGAAAGCAAAGAAGGTAAATGTCAATTCAAATAGAGGCGGACTCACATATTTAGGTAGGGTTTTACGTGTATTTGCTAACTTTGAAAAAAATCATGTATATATATGTATATATATCTTGAAAAACTGACAGAAACTAAATATAATTAATAGTGGCCCCATAAAAAGCATAAAATGATGCTTGTACCAAACTGGAAGATCCGCCACACGACCAGGGTTCCATCCCAGATAGTAAAACCTCTTTTTTAGCTTAATATTGATACATCCGGAATTTTCAAATGCTAAGTTTGCCTCTGAATTCTTTGTGTTGTGCAGAGGAAAAGTAATATGTAGTGAGAGTATAGAGGATGAGAAGTATCATGTTGTAGTTAAAAAATATTATATTGTGTATATATTTTAAGTCGGAGGTTATTTGAAGTCTCCAGCTTATTCACAAAGAGAGTGTTTATATTAAAGGAAGATGTTCTTTTTTTTGGCGGAACCTTGTCGTACTCTTCAATTAATTCAGAGTTATTAAAGTCACACACATTGTTGAGTTATTATATCATGGGGAAACAAGACAAGTCTAGTATTAATGTTGATCCGGTGAAAAGTATACAGCAATGACCAGTGGAATTTAGATCTCCTTAAAGAGAGTGATATATGTACACCTTAACATGTATATTTATTTACTTATTTATTTTTGTTCATCTTATTTTCAAATATATTTATGATATATTCATTTTTTCTTTTGACTTTTAAGTAAGTAAGACCCTGTTCTCTTCCCTTCCGACATCAAGATAATTGACGAAGGTGGTGCTTTGAACCTTTTAGCTGAAGTCGAACAATAGACAATGAATTTGATATTCCCTTTATGAAACTTGCTCTTACAATTTTCACTAAAAAAATAAAAATTCCTAGAAACAATAGTATTTTTTTCAAAATATTATGATTAATTAAATTAAAAAAATATTTTCCTCAATACCAAAGACACCCTTTTTGCTATTTAATTTTGACAGGCAAAAGTCACACATAACCTCAAAATAAGTATATAGGAAGTAGAAGTACCTCACCCCACACTTAGAAGTATGCATATATATGTTTGATAAAATTTTAAACAAGGGTGAGAAAATACTCTATAAAAATTCTAGGAGCTAACTGACAATATAATTTTCGATCGACATTTACTTTTATCTTAAATTTATGGATTGCACTACTAATTTAGCATTATTTTTTATTATGTTTCAATGGTAAAGTGGTAAAAGTAACCAGTTTTGTATTATGTGTTTTTTGAACTTATGAATTGCATTCCTAACGCTTGGTTGCCTTACTTGACTTAATTCAACCACTTTGGAAGATTCATTCTAAAAAAAATGCAATTTCTATTGCAATAATCTTATTCCATTTTGATGTCACCATTTTCTTGATAGAGCACAACAATTAAGACTTGAGTACGTAATTCAAAGTACATACATTATTACAAAATCGATAACTTATAATAAATGTTTTATCAAAATCTGACTCGTCAATAAATATTTTTAATCGAATCATCAGAAAATGTTAGCATCGATTCAAATTCCATTGGAAAGTAATAATTTTTTTTGTAGTGATAGTAGATAATCTGATTCTAGTTTAGAATTTGACTTAATGTAGTAGACGAGTTGCATAATGAAATTATATTTGTAAAAATCATTCATTGTGCAGTAATGGTTCTAGCGTTAGATATAAATTCACGAAAATTCAATAATTTTTATTTATATTCAATATATCTTAAAATGTTCATTAATATTTATAAAATATTCAATTATAAAACTCAATTTTTATAATTTATATATTTACGTGAAATTATTATAGAAACCATGATGTAGGCGAATAATTATATATTGTCTTCTAGTTTAGCTCCAAAAATGCTAGTCTCATTGCTACTTTGTTTTGTTCCTTGTATGCATGTGAAATGGTGACCTCATGCATGTAACTAGTTGATAGGAACCTGAAATAATTTAATTCATATGAAATTCTAATATCGCAATTGAGTGGCTTTTTAATTATAAAAAAATAATTTAGTAATTCTTGTAATGTACAATATTTTTAGTATAAAAAGTAATGTAATGACTTTAGTCAAAATAAAGTAAAAATTGAATAACTATTTATAAAATTAACCCCTCATATTAAAATACCTAATTTTTCGAAAACGTCACTTTTCCTCCAATACATCATATAGCAACTAAACCATGATCAGGTAATGTTATTTTCAAAAAGTAAAAATAAATAAATAGTGAGCCCACCTTGATCAAGACCAACTAAGTTCTATGAAAACTACTAATATAATTCAATCAATAAGTTTGGGAAATGACTAATCATCAATGATAATGGTAAAAAATAAAATTTAAAAAATTCTCTCATAGTTTTCTAAAGGGAAAAGGCATAGATTCCCCCTAAACTTGTACCGAAAAGTCGGTTACACGCTTAAACTATCATGACGACCTATTACACACCTCAGCTATTTAAAAGTGAATTTATTTACCCCTAAAGCTGACGTGAAAAAATAATAATAATTAAAAAAAAACCATGCGCATCAGAGAATTATTAAAGAAAAAAAAATTAAAAATTAAAATATTTCTTAAACCTTATCCCTCACATCTCTTCTTCTTCACACCCCACCCCCTCTTCTTCTTCACACCCCGTTAACCTTAAAATAAACCAATAACAAGAAGGAACCAAGAAATAAATTACTTCCAAAAGGAGTAAAATTTTGGGAGGTTTCAATCGGTAGGGCTTCGGCGGACATTTTTGAGTATTGAGTGATCGATGGAAAATGGGAAGGAAATTATTTTTCTATTATCTCTATATTTTAAGAAATCTCCATGAAGAACATGAAAAAATAACAAAGAATGTATACCAAAATTTGAAAAATATTTACAACTACAAGTCGCAACAAATAAAAATGAAAGCTTAGTTTCCATGGCCAATCAATGGAAGAAACTGAAGCAACCTTCTTATGGGTACATTTTGGAATGGAAGAATTCTCCCACTCCACGAATCAACTCCAGATTGCGGGTAATTCCTTGGTGGTTATTGCTAAAAGTTACTTCTTTACCATTTTGCAATGAAGAAGATATAATTATTAGAGAATTTTAATAATTGATTAGGAATTAATTAGTGTAAAATTTAATTAATAAAATAAAAAGTTAAGTAATAAAGAAAACAAAGTAAAAAAGCTATAAAAAATATCTGACATGGCGTTGACGTGGTAGCGAGTGTAATACACCACATACTATGAGAGTGGTGTTGCACATAGCAGGGTGATATTAAATTCACTTTTAAATAGCAGAGGTGTGTAATAAATCGTCAGGATAGTTTAAGTGTGTAACTGACTTTTCGGTACAAGTTTAAGGGGAAATTTATGCCTTTTCCCTTTTCTAAAATTAACAATAACATGAAAAATCTATTTATTGTGTACGAATATGCAACTAGACTAAAAGGATATTATTGACTTAGAAGCGTACTCTTTATATAATTTTCAAATATAAAAATTTCTTTAAAAACTTGAAGAATTTATTTCCAAGTTCATAACAAAAATTAAGTTGTTTAACTTTCGTACTTTGAATCCCATAAAAAGGGGAGGAGGGAGTAAAAAGATTACAAAGGTTGTTGGGCTATCCATCTTTTAAACATATGGAAGCTCTCTTTGTGTTTGTCCTGTAGAGCTGTGTGTCCTCCTCCCTAATTGAAAAAAAAAACATTTGAGAAATATGAGAATATGAGCACTAGACGATTTTACTATTGAGTTTGAGAATCAAGATATATAAATATATAAACGAGTGTACAAAATTCTTGCCTTTACTGTTGCGTATGTCATATGATTTGAAAAAGACCTTGTGTAACTATAAATCAAAGATACATAAGAATTTCATGACAATTGTATAGTCTTATCCAATTTGAATGAAAATCTAGAGAATTAAAATTTGAATAATAATACCCTGCAACTTGTCCATCAATAATTGAATAATTTAGATACTTTATCCATGCTTGTGTCGATTGGAAAGGAACAACCATGTCATGATCACCATTGTTCAATTAAAATAAATTGTTATGTATATACTATATATAGTCACTTCAACTAAATATTATCATAGCGTGAAAGTATTAGACCTGTATATAATTAAGTGATCGATAATCTTTTGAACTAAGGTTTACATGATACGGTATACTATTCATGAAAGTAACTGCGTAACTTGTAGACAAAATACTATTCCGACATCTCGTCCATGGTCTTTTTATAGTTCCCTAATCAAAGAAGAACGAAAAAAAAATCTTTTAATATCTCGAACCATATATATAGCTCTTAGCAACATTTTCTGTACATGTACAAATAAAACGAATTGAAATACCTTTCTAACATGGAAAGTTTGCGTGTGGCGACCTATAATCAGAAAGTATATACGTATATATATATATATAATTACCTTGTATTTATGTAACTCGTCAAGGAAAACAGGACGTATGCTTCTTTCATACAATGAGATTGATTATTGCATATATACTTGATCATTATGTGTACGAGTATTTAGAGGTGGCTCCAAAATTTGAAGTTATTGAATATTCATACTATGAAGTAACATTTGAGGGACTTACACGGCTTTCTCGACAGATGAAGTCATCGTATTTTTGAAAGATGAAATCCTCTTCAAGAGACCTTCTTTCACTAGACAATTGGTGTGGTCGGTCAGAGTCTGTTCCACAGAAAGGCTCTAGTATCTGCTGATCATTTATACCACTCACAAGCTACAAAATTGTATTACAAGAATATTACTATTGTAGTACCTAAGTTTAAAACATATTGGAAATGTTACAAATACATAAAGGAATTAATGTAAACTTACATTCTTGAACATTTTAAAGTATTTAACACATTGTTTGTTGGTAGGATCTATGTTTATGTAATCGCCTTTGTAAAACTCGTTCAACGACTGATACTTGAAATTGAACGAAAAAGATATTATCATAAAATTAAAACAACATTTTCTTCCGTACTTGATATATCTTGAAATTGAACGAAAAAGAAAGGAATATAAAATTAACCTTAAGGTTGATTAATGGCTCTTTTCCTGCTTCAATTCCTGCATTTTCAAACAGAAAATATTGTGGCTAGTGATGCTACACATTCATATTACGTACAAAATTAATTGTCCTTACCATCTGATATTAGTTGAACAATAACTGGAACTGTAATACCTGAATATGAATCCCCAGAAACATAGAAAGGGTTCAATGTTATATTTGATTGCTACTTATTAGTGTCTTCATTTCCTTATGGCTCATCTTCAGCCAGATGATGAGATGACCATAGATAGATAGTTCATGAAATTGGTACAATTTATCAAATACCTTTCTTAAAAATTCATAGACCTGGTCGCATGCTTGTAGATCAGTACACTTGCAAGCCTCTGAAATTGTTGCATACGAGAACCCAGTATTAGCAGGCTGCTCCAAGAAAAGTATGCTCGCGAATTACCAAATTTAAGGAAAACATTTATTATATATGCTCGCGAACTAGCAAATATATGTATGTCGATGAAGAAAAAATAAAAAAAATTGTGTTACCTTGGTCCATGAATATGGACTTGAAACAAGAATTGGTAGGCTACCATTGTATGGCTTTTGACCTAAATCCAATGGACCTAGACAAAAAAATGTATCATGAACCTATTACAATTGGTTACCTGATATAACTAACATGCTATCATACGTTAAATTTGATCTATTTAATATTTACCTACTTCGTACGCCAATCCTGTGAAGAAAGAGCAACCGGGCCCTCCGCTTAGCCATAGCAAGAGCGGATCTTTTCTCGGGTCGGATTCGGATTTAACAAAGTAATAAAATAGTTGCACTTCCTCAGATTTACCAATTCCAATGTATCTGAGAATTTCAAAATTCATCACTTCAACAATTTTTTGAGACTAGTAAATAGGTATTATGTTGTGAAAATACTGTTACTACTACCTCATCAATTTCTTGCCCTTCAAAAGCTAAAAGAAATTTTCATGTTTTAATTTATATGACGTAGTAATTTGATTGAACATAAAGTTTTATCAAGAAACTAAAGTAAGACATTTCAACCTTCTTGTATTATGTCATTATATTTTTGTGTGATTAGAAAATACTATTTGACTTAAAATCACTTATGGACTTATTTACGCATTTGGTCACCAACCAAAATACTTACAAGTCAAAATCAATTGAAAGGCTTATAAACACTATTTGTTTGATAACATTTTAAAATTATTTTATCTGATATTTTTCGAGTTCTCAAAATATTTTTTTCAAAACAAAATTCCTAACTTTCTCCTATTCACGCTCCTTCTTTTCTTTATAAAGATAATAAAAATTGTAAGAGTATTTTCGTCATTTTAACAACAAAAGAAAAGCTCACCAAGACCTTCTACCAAACACATCAAATCAATTGTTTATTATAAGTTGTCACTTTTATTCAAATAAATAATAAATGTTTGTTAATAAAATTAATATATTTTTCAATTCCTAAAATTTGTTCATTATTTACAATCAGCTAACTCGAACAAGCTCTAAAGCTTTTAAAATCTTATGATGTCAGATATATCATAATATTTATGTAGTTATAAGACTGTTGAACATGACACATGAAAAAACATAGATTACATATACTAGTGAAGAAATTAAGAGGTAAAATTAAATTAAAGCTTCATATTGATGACACATAAAAGTATATATAGATAATTATAGAGACATTAAAGAGAAGAAAATTACCCAGTCTCAAGTTAAAAAGGAAGAGGTCCATCAAAACCAGGAAGATATTCAACAATTGAGCTATTCTGAGGAACACTTTGTACATGTACAAACAAAGTAACAAGAAAAAGAAGATGAAACATTGTTGATGAAATAATAATTGGTAAGTTCTGAGGATTTTAGGTGATTTTAATGAATTCACACCATATAATATACTCCACGTGGCATGTTTGGATAAGATCTTCTATGGTATAAGAAAGCTAAGAAAGCACATGTTAATCCAACGGTGGATCCACATGTTTACGAGGGGTTGCACGTGTATTCATTAACTTTGAAAAAAATCATGTATATATATGTATATCGATCTTGAGAAACTGACAGAAACTAAATATAATAAATAGTGTTCTCATAGAAAACATGAAATGGAAGGTCCGCCCAAAAGAGAGTATGTTTATATTGAAGGAAGATGTTCTTTTTTTGGTGAAGCTTTGTCGTATTCTTCAACTAATTCAGAGTTATTTGAGTCAACCCAGTGGCGGAGCCACGTACACTTAATGCTCAAATATTCATCCCTTTTACAACTGGCACCACAAAGTACATCAGATAGCAACTTGTAAAGTGGACGGCACGTTTATCAAACATCACTTTTCCTCCAATACATCATATAGCAACTAAACCATGATCAGGTGATGTTTTGTTCAAAAAGTAAAAAAAGTCTGTCTTAATTTTCTAAAATTAACAATAACATGAAAAATCTATTTATTGTGTACGAATAAGCCAAAACTAGACTAAAAAGGTATTATGACTTAGAAGCATACTCTTTATATAATTTTCAAATATAAAAATTTCTTTAAAAACTTGAAGAATTCATTTCCAAATTCATAGCAAAACTTAAGTAGTTTGACTTTGGTATTCTAAATCCCATAAAAAGGGAGGAGGGAGTAAAATTTTAAGCATTGAAAGAAAGGCGGACCAACCATAATTTGCAGAGTTTAAGTGGTGAGCAGGGGCGGAGCCACTTGGGGGTTCATCCGAACCCCCATCGACGGAAAATTATATTATTTATACATGGTTAAAATAATTTTATATGTATATGTAGTAAATGTCGAACCCCCTTTGGCTACTTGATGTGTCTGTTTCTATAGATTTTGAACCTGCTTATTGAAAATTCTGGCTCTGCCTCTGATGGTGAGGCGGGTCAAACAAGAGTTCAACCATTCTCTAGATGGTGAGCAACTGTCAGGTCTAATGATCTAGTGCTTATGTGATTGGGTCAAATAGAGACAAAAGTTAACAAATCAAACTTACACAAAAACTAACAGATTAATGACCAGATGCTATTATTTTTTGCGGGATCATTTGTCACCCATCAATGTCCACAAATTTATACTAATGAAGCTTTGGAAATATTATCGTTAGACAAATATAATTATTGAATATTACAGACTTTATTATTCAAAACTACAATTATAAGTTTAGTACAAAAAAAATCTTAAAAGTTAAATCCATCACGTTTAAATCTTGAATTCACCTCTACTCCCCGCACACACTTCAAATTCACCATAACATCTTCTCCTAAAACACAATTAGGATTCTATTCATCAATTCTTGCCATTCCCACACTACAACTCCTTTTCATCACTAATTTCCTTGATGACATTTGCTGCCTTATTTGTTGTTGCATCACAAAATTCAAGTCCAAATTAATATCCCTACATGATGCTGCTCTAACTAACTCTTTATAATCTTCACTCTCATAATTATTAATAGATCTCAATGACAAGTTGTTAACATGACTTGTACTATAACTCCTTGGCAATGTTTGAGGATTCACCACCGCGAAATTTATCATATTGTTCACGTAACAATCTCTTGCTTTTATTAAAACCTTCCATGGTAATGCAAGAATTTGAAGGAATTTGTTCTTGTTACTCACTTTGCTCTTCATTTTTCACCTTTTGTATGTGTGTTTGGAAATTGGAATTCAACTTAGATATTATAAATGTGTGAAGAAGTAGAAATTTGTGGAAAATTCAATTATTTGGAATAATTGGAATAGATGGTTATGAAGAGGAAAGTTAGAAGACTATATGTGGAAAAGGTAGGAGGATGAGTCATGAGATTGTTTAAATTTGTTTGTTGTGATGTGAGGGGTTGTTGTAGTGGGTTTAAGTAAGTTATATATAGAGATATAGGTACAAATACCCTAGACTATGATCGAAATCTCAGAGACACACCTTAACTAAATTAAGGTCTTATTGCCCTTTGAACTCATTTTTTTTTTTAATTTTATCAATCTTTCGGCTTACGTGGCACACTTTGTGACTCCAGTAGTTGAGGCGTGTGAGAGATGTTTGGATGCAACATAAGCCAGTTTAGTTAAGGTGTGTCTTTGAGATTTCGGTCATAGTCTAGGGATAATTTAGCCTTATCCCTTATATATATATTGTTATTTTAAGTTTTTTTTTTATATTATCATGTAACCATGTCATTGAAATAATATACTATTTATGGGTAAAAAAATTTAAAATATATATAGATTTATAATTTATTTATAAATAGGAAAAATTATTTGCTAGAATAAATAAACTAAAGGTGACATGATGGTATAAAATTCATTACACGAATGGTAGAATATATACAACCTATAATCTGTTTTACTACGAAAAGCTAAAATTGCTTATAAGAAAATGCTTATTTTAGAGAGTTGATGTGTCTGATCAATCTTTTTTAAGAACAAAAATTATTCGTGAATACTAGCAAAAGCTTAAAATAATAGCTTTTTTCCGGAAGCACTTCTTAAAAGATTTGTCAAACGCAAAATTTTTGCTCTAATATTATATTGATTATTTTTTTTAGAGAAAAAGTGTTTGTCAATAGTAGAAAAATCTGAAAAAATATATTTTCTCCATGAATGCTTTATGAAAGTTTCGCCAAACACGAATAATTCTTCTCTAATATCGACAAAAATATTATTTTTTAAAATTGATTACGTAAACATAATTTTTTATTTTCCAAAAATATTATTTAAAAAACCTGGCCCACACAATTTATTAATATGATTTGTGTAGTAGCTAAGTTAGAATACAAGGACGGTGACGTTGGTGGACTTAATCCATGGACACTAAATAAGAAGGCAATTTTGATTTATTTGGCTTTGATCAAGTAAATATAGATGGATTTGGAATACTCGAAGGGTAAAATAGGTATAAAATGAAGAATTTTTTCTAAAATTTTTCAAATCGAACAATTAAATGTGTAAATTTATTTTTTAATATAATAAACAGATAAAAGTAACAGGAGGAACTCAAACTGAATAAATAGATGTCAATTATCTATTTTTAATATATAGTAAACAAGTAAAAATAAACGTAAATAATATCAAATCATTGCGAGTCCAATTAAATTGGTTCCAACTATCACCTGTTTTCTACTTCTAAATGTGGCCAATTAATGTACATTGCATTAGGAGTACGTAAAAATCGATCATCATGGTCAACATGCCTGGCACTTTAAGGATATTTTAGTATTTTTTTTATCATGTTTTCGTTTTAATTTATTTGTCTTATTTTAGTTTTTTATATATTTAAAAATTATGTAAAAAATAATTTAAATTGTATTATTTGAAAACTACGTAAAAAATTATTGTAAATCTCAATAACTAAGAACTTGAATTTTTTAAAATCATTTAAAAAAATGATTAGCTCTTGAAATTTTATTTGTGATACATAAATTGAAACAAATGAAATCATATATATTGTTTGAAAATTACGTAAAAAATACTATAAATCATAATAATTGACAACTTAAAATATTTAAAAGATATAAAAGTCTGATTTGACCCTCGAATCAGTGTCGCATAAATAGGGATATATGAGTGGCATATATTGTTTAAAAACGACGTAAAATTAATATATATCACAATAATTAAAAAATTAAAAGGCATATAGAAAATTAAGTTGATTCTCAAATTTTATCAGTGCCACATAAATTGGGAAAAGGAGAGTAGCATATATTAATTAAAATATACTACAATAATAACTACTTAAAATATCTAAAAATCATATTAAAATTTTAACTAACTCTCTAAATTCTATCTATATCATACAAATTGAGATTTAAAAAAAATATTGGGTCCGTGCTAGCACGGGCACGTATGTGTCTAGTATAGAGATAAAAAACATAAATACCCCTAGACTATAATCAAAATTTTACAGTTAAAGATAATTTTTGAAAAAATTATCCTTCCGAATATCGTTAGACTCATATATATGTTTGATAGTTTCTCATATATATATTATTCAATTTTGGATAAAATATTAGATTATCGTCTAAGATTTGTAATAACTTACAAAATTATGGGTCACTAACATTTTCAATTTATTCAAAAGGGATATTTAGATCACAAATTAAAAAGTTCATAAATTACAAAAATAAAAAATAGAAAATAAAAAGTGTTTTTTTTTATTGGTAATTAAAAAAAAAAAAGAAAAAAAAGAACGACCGACAATTTTTGTTATCAATAAAATAAGGGACAATTTCCATTATTTTCTCTTCTCAATCAACAACTATACTATACTAACATATCATGCAAAATATAAGTACTCAATTAAAAAAGAGGAAGGACATTCTCTTCATGATTTAGAACAAAATGTAAGACAATTTGCATAGTAGAGGGGACAAAATTAGACAAGTACACTCTAACCTTTTGTATAAAGACGTCGTTTGTCCAAATACTTTTTGACTGTTTCAATGAAAACAAATTATTATAATAACTGTTATAGAAAGGTCTGATGGTATATCACGTCATCATTTGAGGACTCTGAATTCCTCTTTTCTCCCTTATTGATTTTGACATAGGAATATGTGATAAGTTGATCATAACAACACTATCTTCTCTCACACTACATGAATGTTTACATGAGAAAACACTAGACATATAATCCTTATTCTTCTTCTTCATCCCAATAAAAAAATCATCCTTGCTTAAACCACCAAAAAACTTGCCTTTTTTTGAAGTACTACTAGTCTTTGTACACTCTTTATATGCTATATAAAATGGATCATCATCTTGTTTCTTGATGATGAAACCCCTTCTTCTTGATGATGAACTCCTCAACCGCGGCGGACGCTCGTAAAAACATGGTGGTGGAGGAACTTTCATGCCATGAAAATCTAAATCCTTTGTGTTTTTGGATGAAAATTGGATATGATGATCATATACTAATTTTGTTTGTGTCACCTTGTTACTAATAACTCCTTCGAATTCAACTTTGTCCTTGTGATTAACATGACTCATGTTTTTGAATCAACAAAATGAAATTTATGGGGATAGTTTTTAATATATGTTGATGAAGAAATGAATAATATAAGTTATGAATTTATATATATAAGGATTCTTCATAAATCATATACTTTATGCTTTTTAACGGCAAACGCCGCAAATATTTCATTTGGTAGAAGTACATAAAACGTGAAGGTTAAAAAGTGAGTAAATTACAAAAACGTTAGGTACTCTAAAACTACTAACAGAAAAAGATGATGAAAATAGGGGGAAAAGATTAACCAAACACTTAGGCTCGTTTGGCACGAGGGATGAGGGATAACTAATCTCGAGATTAATTATATAGGATAAATTTATTTCATGAAGGTTGGGATATAATATCGCGGGATAACTTATTTCAGGATTAGTTATCCTGGAATTGTAGTGTTAATTTTATCCCACATTGAAGGTGGGATAACAATCATGTGATAACTTGTTCCCAAACCAAACGAGGCCTTAGTATATATAATAGACATCGACGAAATCAAAATTTCACTAAGGGGTTCGTTTGAACCCCATTCGATAGAAAAATACATTATTTATATATTGTTAAAATTATTTTTTATGTATATATAGTAGATACTCTCTAGATACTAATAACTTCTTTATATTTTAAACCTTCTTAGTGAAAATATTGACGTCAATACTGATCTAAATGAACCTCTTGTGTCCCTAACTTCGACGTTAGTTATATATCTTTCTTTTGTTTTCTTCTTCTTCATGTCTACATCAAGAGAAGGAGTAGATCAAACGTGTGACCTAAGAAGAACAATGACAAATTAACACTTAGATAAATGCATGACTTGGTTTATCAAGCAAAAATAGAGTATTTTTAATTAGTTAAAATTATAATATTTCCGTGATTGATTAATTAGTTAAAACATATATAAATATAAAATGTGAATATGTTGGTTTGTAAATTAAACAAACTTATAATACACGAAGAGCACAATTAAGGGAAAATAATTGGTGGGGTTTTTCCTTGTTTTGTGCTATTGAGGTTATGGCGTTAATTAGGCTAATATGCTTACATATGTTTTTGTTAGTTTGGTGTGTCTTTTTTAATCCTTAGAGAGCAATTAAATTAATTAATCCATTTGGCTATGTGTTCTAATCAAAATGGTGATCCATTTTACAAAAATAGGTACTTGAAAACGTATAAAAAAAGAAACAAGAAATTAAAATTTAGAAAAGGGATTTTTCGAATGGTAAACCTTCCTTACCTTCAATTCTAAGGTATGGGTTCGAGTCATCAAGGAGCAAAAATGTGGAAGCTTCTAGAAAGGGTTAGAATTAAACGAGTTGGATTATGACCCACTTCTGAACTCATTTCAACACAAATAACTTTTGGTGGGTCACATTTATTAACTCATCACATTTTGATCCGTATAAATTTAGTCCAACCCCATCTGATATCCCTAACTAAAATTAATTAAAATGGAAAATAGCACTTTTGATCGTTCAATTATTTTAATTATTTTATTTTATTTTAGACCTTGTGATATATGAATTAACACATTTAGCATTAATTAATTAAAAAGCGTGTTTTGTTGTATCTTATCTAGAAAAATAACTATATTTGGACAATATATATATAGTCTAATATGGAGTAAATGGAACAAAAAAAATCATAATAATTTGTAAAATATTCACAAGCAAAGAAATAAAAAATGTACATTTCTATTATTTGAAGGTTAAATTTAGAGAATGCTTATAAAAATAATATTCTAAAAATACATTCATAAATGACCAGTTTATTTTATTGTTTAGACACGAAGAAAAGCCAAAAAAAGGAAACATAAATAGGCACATACATAACGGTTCTCATGCTCAGCAACCAAATTAGTTACATATATACTTTAAATAAATGCCACTATTAAAATAATCTATTTCGAAGCGTTCGATTCAAAATTTAAGATAATGGTTATTAATCGAAAATAACTTTTTATTCAATTAAAATGAGTCCACGAGAGTAGTTATTGTAGTTGATATACGTTTGGAAGAGATATTTTTAATTTTTCATTTCGGAGAGGGAGCCTGAGAAACGGCTAACACACATCTGAAGAAGGTAGGAAGAGTGCAAATTACCCTGTCCAGGGAGGTAGTGACAATAAATAACTATAACAGAATACTCATATTTAGTATCAGCTTTGAGGTCTTGTTAATTTATATTCATATTGTTTAAAACTTATTAAAGGAAAAAAACGCTTTTTATAAATTAAAAAATAATGATCATCAGAGTGACAAGAAAATCGTACTCATGTTCTCTTTGGGGAACCTAAATTCGACATGTTTTACAGACGTTTCTATAATATGCGAGTATCTCTCATGACTTATATCGATAGAAAAGCTAAGAAGTTTAGATCTGTCAAGTTAATGTTGGAAAACTATATGCACAGGGAAGCATACCGGAATTATACTGTTTACACAAATCTGTCAAGTTAAGGCAGCAAGTGTGGTTCATGACATGTTATCAAGAAACAGAATTGGTACATGATAGATACACAAAGAGTTTTCTGTGAAAATGTACAACAATCCTTTATTTACAAGACATATAAGTTTTTGCTACAATTACTATTGTTGTGTAGAAGAAAAAAGATGTATGCTGCTATGGTGTTTAACTTTCTACAACTTACAAAACAAATGTACTAAAAAGAACAAAAGAATCCAAATGTAAAACAGGACATAAAGGGGGAATACTATCATCATCTTGATGGTTTTCTGTATTCAAATATATGTTGTTACGCGTTTTTCTACTATTTGTTCCAACACATCTTGATGATCTTGGTGTTTCAGGGGGCTTAACGTTGGGAGGAGAGGCAATAGAGCCATCATCACTCCAGAGTTTCCCCAGTTTTTCAAAATTTACATATCGCGCCAATGCCAGGCTCAGCATTATCCCGTCTTTGATTTGACAGTTGAGCTGAGATAGTATATCCCCATGAAGCCTATTGATATTCTTCGACTAGTCAACCTGTTCACCGATCAAGTCTAGCCCAACGAGAAGGAATGATATCCCTTGAAACAGCAAGAAGTAAAAGTGGAT
>JAJOOO010010298.1:0-29733 GCA_029582685.1 Solanum piurae
TCATACATAATCCATAAGTCATCATAACATAAAAGAACCTCACCATAACCTCTCTTAAGGACTACTTGTGCAATGTGTAAGTGAAGTCCCATACCCCCACTCATACTAAGTAGTACCCCTTAAAAAGTCATAATTAAAGTTCATGTTCTTACCATAGTTCATATTCGTATCATGTAGGGATAATACCCTTAACCGACATAGACCATTTGAGCTACATGGAATTCGGTATTCTGCCCCCACACCGAAAAGAGGTGTCCTACTTGGCTAAGGTAGGACGTACATAAAAGCTTCTAGGTGGATCCACTAGCTAAGACCTATGTGGGCACATAGTTGTGGGATATGGGGATTGCTACTAGAAACCCGGACTTTCTATACGTAAAAGGTTTCCATCCCATGAGACAACATACATTGGGAAGCCGTACTTGTTAAACGTAAAAGCCTCCATCTCATTTTCATATCCTCTCGTTGCTAAGCATAATTCCTTTTAAAAGTTACATTAAGTCTTTACTTAAGTTTAGGTTCATGAAAGAATGCACTAGGCACTCAAACCAACATACATCATAATAGCTCATAGATTCATTAGTTGAGAATGCCCTTTCAACCTTAG
Organism: Solanum piurae; assembly: GCA_029582685.1. NCBI lineage: Eukaryota > Viridiplantae > Streptophyta > Magnoliopsida > Solanales > Solanaceae > Solanum > Solanum piurae. Next base: position 608 of record JAJOOO010010298.1, read on the forward strand.
AATCATAAACAAGTGAGTAACCCTTTCACATCATATTCATAGTGTTCATGAGGATGGTCTTTCATTCAACACAACAATACTACCATAGTCATATCATGTCGTACATAGTCATATCATATCATATCATACGTAATCATGTGTAGAGGGATAATAAAGAAGGATCTTGCATCAATACTACAATGTACACAATAATTAAATACCTCCACCTTTCAAGTGGATCAACAAGCTTAACATAAACATACATACATACTTCATCAATATTCATAAACCCTAGTCATTTATATTCAAGGCTAAGAATCAATATCAACCTAAATTTCAAGAATTACACTAGATAGGGGAATTTCATGATCCACTTACATAATAAGCATAACATAATCAATTGACAAGCTTACAAGATCAATAAAATCATACCCTAGTTCACAACATAGGAAGAAGGGGAAACCATGGGTCCAAGGGAGATTTTCATCAAAACCCATCAATACATCCACATTCCCATAATAAATCATCATAACCAATCATAATAAACCTTAATTAAACAATGGAAAACATTTTGGAAGAAGATCCATGTTGTAGATTGAAGACCCTAGATTTGGGGAATTTGAAAACATAATTTGAAGGGGCTTCTTGGTGATAGCTAACTAAGAATGAAAAGCATTCATACCTCAATTAAGAATCTCCTAGAACTTTGGGGAAGAACCTTTGGAATCCACAACCCTAGCTTCAATGGCTTCTTCTTCTTCCTTGAACTTAGAGAGAGAAATATTGAGAGAAAGATGATGTTCTTGGGTTTCTTATTTTATTAAGTGAGAGTAACTAAAAGGGAAGAATTTTGACTCTAAAAAGTATATATACTTGTTAGGAAAAGAGTGGGAAAGTGTTGGTTCAAGTTTTGGAAAGATTACTTAAAAACCCTTACTTAAACTTCAAAAACTTACCTTCCTTACGCTGGAGCTCACCCTTTGGTACACTTGGCTCGCCAAGGGAACTAGGCGACTCGCCTAATGAGCCCTTGGCTCGCCCAAAATTCCAGTAAGCTCCCTAAATGGGCAGCTCACTAGGCGATGGAGAGGGTCAATGGGCGAATCGCCAACCCCATTGGCGACCCATGACCTTTCTCCCCCAATTTTCCAGAACCTAGGACAAGTGCCATCCACTAGGCGAGGAGAGTCCATTTGGCTCATCCCCAAGGCACATGGGCGAAGCTACTGCCCATCGCCGAATGGACCAAAGGTAGGTATTATTTTTTCTTCATTTTTCATAGGTAGTTTAAGGTGCTTGACTTCATCCTAGATGCTTACCTCCTCCCTTTTGATCCTATTTTAGTCTAAACATCTCCGGAGAGTTACACAAAACCTCACGCTTAGGCTCTAGGTTAACCTACCATTTTCCGGGGTGTTACACCTTCATTTCCTGTTCACACCTTTAAAACTTAACAACCCCGACATGAATAAGTAATGGCTATTGTTAAAATATATGCATGAAAATTTGTGTGATTCGTAAGTAAAGATTGATTGCATCTTGATGAGTGGGTTTCCCTTTGAACTTTCCCTAGTGAACATATATCGAATATAGTCGGTCCATCGGTAGATTTGATATCTTTGAACCATCAATATTTGGTGTATACCTGGACAACATAAGTCACACAATCAACCCTTGAACTGTTTTTGGTTCTCATTGTTTTGTTCGTTTCAGCCATGAACACGTCTTGGTTTATAAGTGCGTAGAGAACTGGCCTTACCGGATTCTCCTTGAAGCGACTTACACTTCACACTTACATAGGTGATTTCTAAATGTGTTATCCCGTAGATACACCATTTGATATACCATGTATCAAGATTAGAAACAATTAAAAAGTCCTAATGCCTTTATCCTTGTTACTGAACATTGTCTTATCATGAGAATGGACCATAAAAAATATTTTGACAATGTTGAACCGTCATCAATGAATTTATTTGATCTCCTTTGAACCTAGATCTTGGAATCTCCAGTCTTTTAGGTAGAGTTACCGCCACAATGACTTTTCCTCTGCCATAGTCCCATTCCCTTTGATAATCTATCAACTTCTCTCTAGTTAGGCCTTTTGTCAGTGGACCCAACACATTATACTTTGACTTTACATAGTCAATTATGATAATTTCACTATAGAGTAGTTCTCTAATGATATTATGTCTACGTCATATATGACGAGACATTTTGTTATATATCATGCTCTATGCCCTACCTATTGCAAATTAACTCTCACAGTGTATCCATACTGGAGCTAAAGGTTTGGGCCAAAAATATTTCTAGAAATTTCAGAGTCATTCAACTTCTTCACCGGCCTTATCTAGAGTGATAAACTCAGATTTCATAGTAGAGCGAGCAATACTTTGGAAGATTTTCAAGAGACTGCTCCTCCACCAAGAGTAAATACATATCCACTCATGGATTTTACTTCATTTGACTTGGTGATTCAATTTGCATCACTATATTCTTCCAATACTGTTGAATATTAGTTATAATGCAACAATAGTTTTTAAGTATGTTTTAAATACTCCAGAACTCTTTTCATTGTCATCCAATGAGTTCGATTGAGATTACTTGTGAACCGATTCAATTTACTATTAGCACATGCTATATCTGATCGCGTACACTTCATGACACATACCATACTTCTCAATATTCTAGCATAATCCAATTCTGAGTCACTTTTTGCCTTCATTCTTTTGAAGTACAAAACTCGTGAGTTACCTTTGCCTTCATTCTTTTGAAGTACAAAACTCACATTTATTGGAGTCTTGACAATATTGAAATCCAAATACTTGAACTTGTCAAGTACCTTTTCAATCACATCAGTAACTTTAATGTCTTTTATATCGAAGTTACGTCTAGCATATGCTTAGTAGCATTTATGTTAGAAATATCTCTTTGGATGATCAACATGTCATCAACACAAAAACAAACAACGATAAAACATTTATCACATTTATTAATCTTGAATTCATTTGCCAACATAGTTTGGTCAAACTTCGCATGTCATTATTTGGGAACTTGTTTTTAGTCCACAAAGTAACTTAACAAGTTTACAGACTTTCTTTTCTTTACAAGGAACCACAAAGCCCTCGAGTTGTTCCATGTAAATTTCTTCCTCCAATTCTCCATTTTTTTTAAAAATATTTTCACATCCATTTTGATGAATTTGAAGGTCATATACCGTAACTAGCGCAATTAACATCTGAATTGATGTAATCCTAGTTAGTGGCTTTTATGTGTCAAAATAATTAGGGTTTTCTTATTGTCTAAAGCCTATGACAACAAGTCTTGATTTGTATTTGTCAATAGTTTCATCTTCTTTCTTTTCCTTTTGTAGATCTACTTTGAACCCAAAAGTTGATTTCTTGGAGGAAGATCAACCAACTCTCACCACGAGATGGTGTTGACTTCATATCACAAATGTCAGTGTAAATCAATTCTAAGGGATTAAAATTCCTTTCCACAACACATACTTGACATTTTGATTTATTGCACTAGAAGTGAGGTAAAACTTCTAAGTTGATCAGTTTTTGCAAGGTTTTGTAATTGACATGTCACAAGCGTTCATGTCACAAACAATTTATTCCAGCAAGCAAGAACAAACAGAAATACTGAGTTTGAAAAGATCTACCGTGAGGTAATCTTTTCCTACAAATATTTTATTCTTTACTTTTTATAACTTTGTCAAATACAAATATTGTTTTATACTCAGTACCTTGACAGATATCCTTCTCAGAAGGACCTTTCCATAACATGTAATTTGTTATAGAATTACCCATGATCATAGTCTCATCGGTCCAATACGGGCAATATGACCAAAATGTTTGTTTTACAACACAAACATAACATATCACTTTTCAACAATGTTCATGTCTATACAAATAAATTTATTTTAATAGACATATCTTTTCATGAAAAATCACAATATTTTAAGTGACACCTTTTCATCAAAGAATACAATTATTTTGAACGAGTAATATAATTTTATAATTTTATATTAGTCATATCATAAACTAGTAAAGAGAGACTCAACGACCACAATATCAAATATACTCCAAGAATTTTTTGGGTCTAACATAATACAAGAATGTCATTAAATTTTGTATCTTCTACTTTCAAATTTAAATTAGATAGTAAGTCTAATTTTGTGTTTATCACAAGTAAAGAACCCCCACATTTTAAATATGTTCTCAAAAATATTTTTCAAGTATTTGAAATTATTTTTCACATATTTTTTTTCCTGCTTTCAAATTGTATACCATCAAAATACACATTGGCAACACAAAGCCTTCTTTTGCAGATTTAATCTATAGAAACACCCATTGCAGGCACAAAAATCACTAATTTTATGTCACTAGTATTTTCTTGCATTTATGTCACAATTAGACAATCCACTTAGTATTTAGAATACTAACAATAAAGATTCACCCTTGAATTCTGATGAAATTTTATAATTCTTCGAATCAGTTTCACATTCAAACAGAGTAGTAAACCAAAAATGTTTTAAACTCCAGAAATCTCAAATACAACACTGTTTCTAGCTAACGATGAAGATTTCATCTTTTTCAAATCATTTAGCCTTAATATTCCTGACGAAGATTTTGTACTCCTCAAGTCAGAATATTCATTCAAACAGAGTATTTCACAAATTGGTGAAGTTTTTATATTCTTCAAATCAATGCACAATCTGATTTGTTTGTGAAGTTCTTATATTCTTCAAACCAAAGAAGTAAAAAATCAGAGGATTTTAGTCTCCAAAAGTCGGACACAATCAAATTTCACATGGAATAGAAAACTACAAAAGTTTTTTTTCCTCCTCTAAACAGAAAATATATTAATAGTAATAAATATATATTCTGAGATCATCACATAATGATCATCTATCCTAACATTTATGAAATAAATCTCAAAACTTAGAAAGGATAGAAAAAATGATAATCAAGGGAAATAAAGATAAAACCTGATTTACCCCTATTGAATCATATTCTATTTGTCAGCAATGATTCCATGCAAGTCACTTTTCTTGCTAATTTTTATTTCTTTCCCAGTTTCTGTCATATTTCAATTTTCCTCAGAAGACATTAAATTTCAACGAGAAACTAAACTCATGTTCAAATATTTTTAGGAGATAACATCTGTTCATTTACTTCTTCTCATATAGGAATAAAAATTTAAAGTACATATCTTAACCTTTATGCACAAAATAACTTCTTATTGAAAATAAAACTGAAGGGGTGCAATGCTTCAATGTACTTGGGAAGAAAATAAAAATAATCTTACCCATCCAAAGAAAACTTACTACAGAAAATATACTTGAACATATTAAAGTTGTACTAATTCATCTCAAATCTCTTTTATCATATGCTAAATTAATTATCTTTTCCTTCTCTTTTTTTTCAACAAAAAGAACACAGAAAATAAAAGTAATTTCCTTACCACAAAAAATACCATTAATATTAAATTTCTTAAGCTTGTTATCTCATGTATTCATATTAGCAAACCAGAAATAATAAAAGATTAAAAGAAAAATAAAAGAATTATCCGAGTCCACAGAACTCACTGTGTGTCCTTAAAAAATTTAATCCCCTCAAGTACCTGAAGTTGTAGATTAATTCCTCTCAAGATAAAACGGATTAACCATTAAAGAAGTAGCGGTACCTCAAACTTCAATAATTTCAACAAACTCAAAATGACAGCAACGAATCACATACACAGACACGATCGATTTTGTTTTGTAAGAAATCTATGCAAGAGAAGGGAAGAATTCAATGTAGAAAAATGAGAGAAAGCCTCTCTATTTATAGTCAACAAAGGGTAAAGGTCACAACTCTTTGAAAAAAAGACAACCTTTCAGAAATGTCACAACCCTTTGGAAAAGGCACAACCTATCAAACGGTCAGAACCCTTTAGAAAAGACACAACATTTCATAATGGTCACTTCCCTTCAGAAAAGTCACAACCCTTCATTTCCTTTTCACACCTTTAAAACTCAACAGGGGTTACTTTGGCCGAGGGGTGTGCACTATTCAGGTTAAACCGAATAACCAAACCAAATCACACCGAATTTTTATTTGGATTGGTTTTTTGGTTTTTCAGATTGGTTTTAGATTAATAAATTACTTTGTTTGGTTTTTTGGTTCGGTTTCGTATTTAAAAAAATAAAAACCAAAAAACCGAATTATCTCTCTCTTTCTCTCTCTCTCTCTCTCTCTCTCTATATATATATATATATATATATATTTGTTTAGGTTTAGAATTAAGTTGGAGTTAACCACTTTTGTCCCTTTTTGGTTATTGCCTTTCACGATGATTACGTTTATATTTTATGCTTGAACATCTATAATAAGTATACTTATAAGTATTGTGTTTGAAGTTTTTCTTATGATTTATATTAGAAAGTATATTTAAGGGATTCAATATTATTACTTTGGTTATGTTATTAATTATTGACATAACTGAATAACCATACCGAAAAAGCCGAACAGGAAAACCAAATCAAACAAAATTTATTTTGGATCGGATTGGGTTACACTTTTACAAAACCAAAAACCGGAAAATCCAAACCGATTAACGCAAAACCAAATCGAAAAACCGAGTGCACACCCCTACTTTGGCCCGCCTTGATCTTTACAAGTAAAAATTGATGTTGTTTTCCTGCATTTTATTTTGCTTATTGTTGTAAGCTCATTAAGTATCTTTTAATTTGTTTTACTCTAAATTATAAATAAAGTTGTGACATTTTCTATTTCCACCTGATAACATAGATTAGGATTACGACTGAAACACAGGAGGGACAATGTCTGGAGTTCTGCGTTCAACAAATGGAAGGGCAATGGAACCATATATTAGTGAGACGTTTGAAGTATATATTTGTACAATCGACTTCTACCCAAAGGTATATTATGGGTGTGTTTGGTATAGGGAAAACATTTTCCGGAAATGGTGTGTTTGGTATGAAGGAAAATGTTTTTTCTGGAAAACAAGTAGATTTTTAACTTATTTTTTCATGTGTTGATTTGTGAGTAGAAAATATATTCCGGAAAAAAAAATTTACTGTTTGATTTATGAATGAAAAATATTTTTGAAAAAATATTTTTTATTTTTACTAGAGAGTAGAAAATAATTTTTTGAATGGAAATTGAAAATATTTTTAAAAAAAAAACTTAATTTTTTTTGGGGGAGGGGGGGTGTGGGTGAGATGGGGTAAAAAAATAAAAAAATTGAAAATGAAAATATTTTTTAAAAACAAACTTAAATTATTTTTTTGAGGGCGGTGGGAGGCTGATGTGGGGGTGGGGGGTTGCGGATAGGGGGTTGAAAAAATAAAAATTGGAAATTGGAAATATTTTTTTAAAAATAAACTTTAAATTATTTTTTTGGGGGAAGGGGGGAGGGGGGTGAGGGGTGAGGGTGGGGTAAAAAAATAAAAGAAAATTGAAGTTGAAAACTATTTTTTTTAAATAAGCTTTAAATTTATATTTTCGATTAAAAAAAAATTCAACAAAAAAAATTGATTTTTTCAACAAAAAAATTGTAATTCGAAGTTGGAGGAAAGTTTTGGAAAATGGTTTTCCTAATTTTTGAAGGAAAGTCATTTTCCTTAAATTTGAGTAAAATGAGTTGATTTGAAAAATATTTCCAAAATATTTTACTCAATTAAACATGAGAAAATTGGAAAATATTTTCCTTCATATCAAACACACCCAAAACATATATATATATATATATATATATATATATTCTCTTATAAATAAGCCAACAACACTAGGGACTATCACAGCATAAGCCAACAACACTAGGGACTATCACAGCATAAGCCAACAACACTAGGGACTATCACAGCATAAGCCAACAACACTAGACTATCACAGCATAAAAGAATTGTACCAAAAGCAATCTAAATGGTACATTAAATTAGCACTTATTCCTTTCCATGAAAACACATGTCAGCACCCCTACTAAGTATCTATACTAATTGCACAAAAAGTAGCTCCAGCCCCCTCTGCTTCATAACTGTGCAAAATCAAAGTTCAATTCCTCTCCGACCCTCAAAGACTTCGTCGAGTTGCCGGAGGTTTCATCAGACTGGTGAAAATCGATCGACTCATCTTTCTCCAGAGAAAATTGGTGAAGACATTGCAAAGAAAACTGTAAAGAATCGAAAGGGATTTCAGGTAACCGTGAAAAATTGTCTATTTTATATGAATTTTGACTTCTCCCCCTTTATCCCTCGTGGTCAGAATTAACTACAGCGGACGGCAGTGACAAGCCAAGTCTTAATGCCGACGAGTTTGTTTACCTTTTGCACGGGTCGTATCTCTTTTGCTATATTTATTGTTTACATGTTAGATCCATATGTGTATATGTGTTGTTACATGTTGGTAAATTATGTACTAATTAGAGAATTTAATATTTTAACCTTAGATTTAAAGTTGTGGTTTTTAAAAAAATGAGTTTTATAGAATCAAACCGATCTCCAAACTACAAATAGTCTTATTTAGAGTTCAGAGGCAAATGGATGAAAACTACAATGAATCTAGTTGATAGAGCTATGGACGACTCATTTAGCGAGGTAATGAATTGAATTTTCACTTCATCAGAAAAGGTATAGATATTTGTGGCAGTTTTTATCTTTCGTATCGATGACCATGATATTTCATTAATTAGGATATGGAAAATGCATAAGTACCCCCAATCTATGCCCGAAATCTCAGAGACACACTTAAAATATACTAAGGTCCTATTAGCCCCTGAACTTATTTTATAAATAATTTTTTACCCCTTTTTGGCCTACGTGACACTATCTTGTGGGTCAAGCGTGTGTTGACTATTGTAAAATTATAGTTTGTTTGAACAATACGCGATGATCAAATCTCCACTTTTTTTCATTTTTATAATTCGTTAACTATGTTCTATGTATAATACAACTTGACGCCGAGTTGTGTTGTTTTGATTGTTGAACATATTGATCTCATTTGCTATATTCATGGTTTTCTTTGATTTTTGCAGGTTTTATGACTTTTGATGAGCAACAAATGTCGTTGGATTGTAAGTAGCTATACATTCCTTCTCCTTCAATATATTTCATTTCACTAGCTTATTGTAGGGCGATGGTCTGGATGAGTTGTTTGAGCTTAAGCTCCTCTTTTTTTGTTTCTTTTTCTCCGTTGTTATGGTTCTGCTGTGTGCTTCTTTCCTACACCTCACTTGTGGAAGACCTAGCAAAGTACAAAATATAAAGAAGCACAAGATCAATAGGTAATTCCAATGGTTAAGATTAATGTTTATTTTGTTTTGCTACAATTATATCAACTATCAAGTTTGTTGTTTGATAGGCATCATTTATTACTGATTTGTATTTTGGTTGGAAATATAGAAAACCGTTTTAATAGAGTACCTTAATAATTATTTGAGTATTGGAATGAAACAGCTCCAAATGGGACAATATGTATATTTAGTGCTCATATTGCCCATCTCAATTGGTTTAGGTTTGAAGCATAGTTTTTTTTAATTTGTTGATCGCAATTTTCAGTGCATAACAGTTTATTTTTCCTAAACAAATTAGGATCATTTTGTCATCATATTTGCTAGGTTCATCATTTTCATAACAACTTCTTATTTTCCTTTGCAATGTCGAATCGTTTTGGACTTCTCTCATTTGTTCTCCGTCTATTGTTATGCTAAATCTTTCAACAAGTTCTAGCTACAATGGATTTATGTGACATAGACAATACTTCTAAAATGTAGTTTATATGCATTTAATAAGTTGTATAACTTTTGACTAAGGTGTATGATGTTATAGACAATATTCCTACACGTAAGAAAGCGAGTTGGGTAGTTAGGAAAATACTGGATGCAAGATCTTCGTTGGCTACGAGAATCCCCTGCCATACTGCCCTTGACAATTTCATGGATAAAGGTCATGTGGCTGTCAAAAGTTGTTTGTAACAGATCGCCCAAAAATACTATCCTAGGATTCATGTATACTGTCGTTGTCTACCATACTTGGATTGAGAAAAACAAACGCATGTTCCAACAGAAATGAAGAGCACCAACTGTAGTTCTGAAAGAGATTGCCATAGAACTACACATAGCTGGCCAAAAGTGTAGTTAGTAATAGTTAGCGCCTTTTCGTATAGATGAAAGCAATAGTAATGGTCTGAATTCTTAGACCTTGAGTTCAAAAGGACTACCTGTATATATTTGCAATTTAGTTGAATAAAATTTTATCTTTTGATAAAAAATAAAAAGAAAGAAAAGAAAAACTAACAAGGATCACTTAGTCTGATATGTTGAATTTGTGGACTAATCATTCCTCCTCACTCTTTCAGCATTGGATTTATATTGGATTTACATGTTTAGGTAAGTTCTTGATGAGTTTCTTTTATGTTCTTCCGTCTTTCAGAATGTTAAGTTTTTCTACTGGGTCTGTGATAATTGTGTTGATAATGCACCAAATGTATTGACAAATTATTAGAAGAGAATGTAAAAATTGACTCTCTAATAGATAATGTTGAGATTTAATGCACTGAAATATTCTACGCAATAAAATTATATATTTCATCTTTTATTTAGTTTCTCGTATGCAATGTTGTTTTTTAGAATGTCATTTCTATTAACTCCTTTTTATACTTTCCTATAAGATGAGAAAAATTATGATGATTTTCAGGTATTTAACATAAATATGAGGACTTTAAGAGCCTATTTGGATTGTGACTTGTTTCAAATCTTTTCAAGTCAAAGTTACTTTTAAACAGTTTTGAAGTATTTCGATAAAATAAAGTAGTGCATTTAAGGAAGCCTGTTTGGATTGACTTATTTTAAGTCTTTTACAAGTCAAAATTACTTTTGAGTAGTTTTGAGGTATTTCGATAAAATAAAGAAATGCTTATAAGCATTTATTTTTAAGTCAAAATAACAAAAACAAGCCGAAAATCATAAGTTAATATTTTTTAACTTATGACTTTTGGCTTATGGGTCACAAGTCAAGAGCCAATCCACAGTTTGATTTTTTGTTCCCTATGACTGATAAGGTTTATGTAATTGATCGGTCTATGTCAAGAGATATGGTATGTCAATTAATTGATCTATGTCAAGAGCTATGGTATGTCAATTAGGAATAAAGGACAATCTAAGCTCTTGAAAATGATAACAAACCGATCAAAGGTGATTATATGTGCTACGATTTCCTAGATTTTGATCAGCAACAATACTACTACCAAAGAAAAATGTGTTTGTAGTTTTCCTATCTATAAGAAGTGTTGGTCTTATTAGCATTTTAATATTAATATTTTGTATATTAATTTGTTAAAACTTATTATGGCCTTTCTGCCACGAAGATGGAATAGAGGACGTGGGAGTTACATGCCTAATTACTTAGTGGTCAATTAATGACCATAGGCATTATGCACTTTGCTGCTTTCTGTGAACGTTGGAAAGTTGGCCGTTGTGCAAATGCACGTTAGAGGCATTGGTTACCCCTCTCATTATTCCATTCTTTACTCCTCCATTATCCTTGTAACCTATGTAACTCCTAAGACCATTTATCTTCACTATTTATAACTCCATTATCTTCCTTTTTATCTCTAGGAAGACTTCTTCTAGTATAAATAGTGATGGTCTTCATTTTGGTTTGTAATATACAACACACAACATATAAGAAAAATATAGAGTGAAAGAGTTAGTCAAAAAGAGAGTTCTTATTAGTTGAAGGGAGGTGTTCTATTTGTGGAGCTTTGGACTCAACTCTTGTCCAGAGTTGTTGAGTTATACTTTGTGAAGGTTGTTGTATCCTGGAGGGGACAAATCAAAGAGGACTACTGCTGGACCGGTGAAAACATTTGTTGCAGTGGGCTTGAATCTCCTTAAAGAGAGCGAGATATCCGCGCCTCAGCCTGAAGAGATTTATTTCTTCATTTTTATTTTCAATTGTAATCTTGTATTTTTGTTATCTTGTAAGTTTTTCACTAACAAGAAGCTCCTATAATCTTGTGTGAAATTTACCATAAAGTTTACATAAAAATGTAGCTGATAAATAAATTTGTGTATTTTATTTTTTTCTTATTTTGTTTGTGGCATTTATAATTTGACCGGACTGACTTTTCGGACAGATTCTACTTGAATCATTCTCTTCACAAGAATGAGTTTGATTTTGCTCATGGAATTAAGCAGATGAAGTGTTACAATGGCTTCAAAACTATGGATAAACTGAGTGGTATAAATGTTGCAAGTTTGAGCTTTCTTTCCAAACTAAGATAAGATTAATTGTAATAGGTTGTAGTGCTTTTACATTGTTTTTACCTAAGGAATTTCTCTGTTTTGTTCCGTTGATAACTTGATATTAACGTGTTCAATTTGCTTTTAGCAACTTCTAAATGCCTACTTTGTGATGCTCTTCTAGACACGATCAACTCATAGCGAACTTGCATCTTTACCAGATTCTAATGCAAAAGTTGTTGTCATTCTTTTAATTTTACTAACTAGGTACTGTTAGACCCGTGCTAAATACGGGCCATGCCCATCTAGTATATTATATATATATGCCCCACCTTGTTGTACAACAACAAACATATTTCTTTTAGTCCACTTCAAATCAAACACCCGCTTGATTTGGAATGGAATTTGGGTTTCACCAGTTGAATTGGATCCTATTCCTATAAACTTTGTTCCAATCTGATGCGTAGGGGTGTACAAAATCAAATCAAAAATCAAACCAAACCGCAAATCGAGAAAAAAAACCCGACTAGTGGTTGGTTTGACTTGGTTTAGTATTGGAAAAAAAACCCGACTATATTTGGGTTGGTTTGGTTTTAACTAAAAAAAATCAACTCGAGACCAAACCAACTCGACATTATATACATAATTTTAAAATTTTATTTTATACATAAAAATATTTACTTTGATATAATTTTTAAATATTTCTTATACTTTTTCATAGTTTTTATCTTTTAATATATTATTTTAAGTTTGAAACTTAGAATTCTGAATGGTTCAATAAAGATTATAGTCCACAAATGTTGGTAATTATAATAAAGCTTAAATCAAAATCAAATTAATACTAATACAAAATGAAAATCAATTCAACACTAACATTGACAATACTATTGAATATTTGTTCTTTGATTTTACATTGTTTTAGACAATTCAAATACATAATCTAATTTTAATTTTCTTTAATATTTAGTCATGTAAGTAATATTTATTAAACTTATTTTAGCATGATTTAGTACTTTTAAATTATGATCATTTTCATTATGACTTGTTAATTTACAATATTTGTTTTACGTAATTTCATTATTATTATTTTTTTGTTGGATATTTTAGTGTCATTACTCATATCATATTTTGTGTTATTTTCTTAAGAAACACCTTAGATAGTTGTATTTTGGTAGGACTAAAGAAATATTTGAAGTACAAGTAAATTATATGTTTGTATGAATATTTTACCAAAAAAACCCGAAAAACCCAAAAATCCGAAAAAATCTAAAAAAACCCGAGGTTGAAATACCTGAGTTTTATTGGTTTGATTTGGTTTATAGATTTAAAAATTCGACACAAATGATTTGGTTTGATATTTAAAAAATCCAAACTAACTCGGTCATGTACACCCCTACGGCGATGCGTAATGGTCAACTTTTTTTAAAAATAAATTAAAATTATCTTTACACTAGCCATTGAGGGGCTGTTTGCTATGGCTATATATCAATGACAGTAAATGGACCTCCCTACCCCCCTGAAATATTCATTCATTCCCTCTTATTTTTGTCACAAACAAACTATCTATTCTCCTAAATTATAAATTACTATTTTTTTGCTAATTGGACTCGAGAGATTTTTGTTGAATTAATTTGTAAGCTTCAATTGTAATTTCTCAATTTTGACTATTGGTTTTTTTACACACACAGACACATTACTCTTCTCTTATATATAAATGGAATAAAGGATCCCGTTAGCATCAGATGACGGAAAAGGCCTCGCTTCTTCAATGTATAATTTGAGTTGAAAGGGGCCCCTTCGTCATTTTATTTGCCTGCAATTTTAGCCATCTGCATACGCGTGGTATTGCCGGCAGCAGCCACGTTTTAACGTTATCAATTCAAAGGATCTTTCCCTCGCTACTTCTCTTCCACATTATTTTTTCGACCTTCTCCCATTGTTCCCACAATTTTCAGGTATACGTTGGCTGATTGATTTTTCCCTGCATTCAATTTACTTCTTTGCTTTTTAGAGTACTGAAAGTTGTTGATTAAGGTTCATATATAGAGTTCCGACCAACTGCAGTAGGCAAAGAGGTAAAAAGAAGATGGCCCCTGTTTTTGTGAAAGCCGACTGATTTAAATTTCTGAGGCTAAATAAATACACCTAAAATCATTGTCATGTCGTGTTATCGTATGAATTCATTTTGCCATTATTGCTGCTGATTCCGATCTGTGTACTTTCCATGCCAAATTCTTGGAGAAGAACGCTGCTACATAGTTCGCTTTTTTTGGAACTTCTCTTCGCTTTGCGATGAGCCTAAACTCTATGACAAAATGTTTTTGCTGTCTCGCTGGTCATTTGTGAAGCTAATTTCTTCTTATTCTTCAATATGGCAAGAACGACGTATTGTAAGAATTGTATCTATATGTCTCTTTCGATTCCCACATGAGTTTCATATGATATTAAACAGGTAGCACCATCTAAAGGGTAACTTTAGTGGAAACCAATGTCAAACGATTTGTACAAAACCAGAAACCAAACTTTGCCATTGAAAGCATTTTTAGCCTTTACCTGACCGACCAAATAGGCACTAACTTTCTTTACCAAAAGCTTACTTGTGTTGCAAATTCTTGCTGTAGTTTGTATGTTTTATGAATACTAACGCTGACTGCATCATTAATTATAATCATAGTTCAGGATAAAAAAGTCATTTCCTGCAATAACTGTGAAGAAATCATATCAATGAATCTTCAAAATCAAAAAGAGGGCGTCACTCTGCAACAGATGATCATGATGACAATACCAAATGCAGTAAAAAAGATTATTCCTTAGCAATGACTCCAAAAGAAGTACTGTTATTGGAAAGACGCCTAAAAGATAGACAGGCAACAACAACTCGCCTTCTTTCTAACTCAAACCGCACCAACTGCAGTGGAACAATGCCTCAAATACAGAATAACCTTTCTATTCCAATGTCTTCTTCTACTTCGGCATCAGGTTAGAACGTCAATATATCTCTATGGTTATGCGACTATCTCATTAAATCTACATGACAAAGGCAAAAATGTTATTCTTCTTTTCCATGCTCTTTAAAACAGATATGCCCTTAGAGTTACAGTGATTCTTTAAGTGTGTGTGCGTGCAATCCATATTTATTAACCGATAATTTTTTACTATGCAGTTACTCAGTGTGAATATTTTCCCCCATTAAATGCACTACCCAAGGAAAAAGAGATGCCTTATTCATTCCACGTTTTTGAAAAAGGTTGGTCCACAAACATGTAAAACCTTTTCAGGTTTATCGGGCTCCTACGCACATTTATTTATTGATAGCTTTTATGAATCAAGTTCAACATCAGAAACTGCGGATGAATCATGTTTTCCAACTCTTGAAACACTTACAGCTACAGGTTACTGTCGCCGTTACTCTTTATTCATTTTGGATAGGCAATTACAACAACTCGCCTTTGTTTGTGTTCATTCAGGTTGTTTGCAATATACAGGTGTTGTAAAGACCAAGAAAACTACCAATAGTATTAAACGACTACGCTCTGACTATGTTGAGTTGAAGAAGATTCCACCATGTAAGTTCTGCAATGCAAAAAGATTTGAGTATGAGCCTCCTGGATTCTGTTGTGGAAAAGGTATGATCAAGCTAACCTCTCATAGAATGCCAACTAATCTGAGAAATTTATATACGAGAAACGATGCAGAGTCCAAGCATTTTCAAACTTATATCCGAACATATAACAATTTATTTCAAACTTATATCCGAACATATAACAATTTATTTGCCTTTACGTCGCTTGGTGTTAATTACGACAAAGATTTAGCTCAAAGAAATCATGGTATCTACACATTTAAAGTTCAGGGGCAGATGTATCACCTGATAGATGCCTTATATCCCAGAGAAAGAAAACCAATAAATTTACAACTGTACTTTTATGATAACGCAAATGAGCTCCAAAACAGAATGTCTTGTTCCGATAGGCAACATGAATCAATAGTAATGGAACTTATGACTATACTAAAAGACAATCCATACTCAATGTTTCTCCGATCTTTGACAAACACACCAAACTTGCAAAACTTTCATAAAGCACTAAAATGTGATGCTGGATTGGATCAACGAGTATATAATCTACCTTCTACTACTGAAGTTGCAGAAATATGGACTGATCAAAATGATGGCCGTGCTACTCATGCACCACATGTTCAAATTTATACTCACTGTGAGAAGATACAACGAGACAACTATTATTTTGGTTGCTATGATCCTTTACAGTACCCTTTGTTATTTCCACATGGACAAGGTGAGTGGCATTGTGGTATTAAAAAAATTTACAATGGGAAAAATGTTTCTAGAATCTTACTTTGTCCGAGCTTGAACAATTACCTAACATAAAAAAATTTGCTTCTATTGATGGATACCTGGACATGGAAGATGAGACTTTACAAAAAGGAAAACGCAAAAGAGATGCAGTTTCAGTTCGTGAATATTATTGTTATAAACTTCAAATGAGAAATGATGATGAAGATGACATCTTGCATACAGGAAGATTATTGCAGCAATATTCAGTTGACGAATACATCAAATTAGAGACAAAGATTGGACTTTGTTTTATACAATCCAGATTTGTTTAGAATGAGTATATATCAAGGACTCCCTGACATTTTGAGGCTAGGTGAACGAGACTCTTCCAATGTTGGAAAACAAACATTTCTACCAAATTCTTTCATAGGAGGACCCAGAGATATGCGCCAACGTTATATGGATGCCATTGCATTAGTGCAACATTTTGGTAAGCCTGATCTATTTATAACTATAACATGCAACCCATCTTGGCCATAAATAAAAGAACATCTATCATCGAGCGATGAGGCACAAAACAGACCTGATTTAATTAGTAGAGTATTCAGGGCTAAGAACTAAAGACCGATATATTAAAACGAAATATCTTCGGAAAAGTTGTTGCTTATATGTACAAAAGCGAGGTTTACCTCATGCTCACTTTCTTATTATACTAAGTAATGAGCACAAACTGTTGACAGCAGAGGCATACGATGATATAATTCGAGCTGAATTACAAGATGATGCTGTAGATTCAAATTTGCGTAAGCTTGTGATTAAACATATGATGCATGGTCCTTGTGGCAGTTTAAACCCAACAAATTCTTGTACTAAAAAAAAAGGCTACTGCAAGTTTAAATATCCAAAAAAAATTGCCAATCAAACATCAAAAGGAAGTGATTCTTATCCAATTTATAGAAGACGAAATACAGGAGAACTTGTTAAAGTGAGAAATCAATATTTGGATAACTCTTGGGTGGTCCCGTACAATCCATATTTACTTGGAAAATTTAATTGTCACATAAATGTTGAAGTGTGCTCTGACATCAAAGTCGTAAAGTGATGTACAAATACATTTGCAAAGGACATGACAAGATTGCATTTTGTGTACAAAATAGCGATACATCCACAGAGATAAATGAGGTAAAAGAGTATCAGTCTTCTAGATGGATATCACCTCCAGAGGCTGTATGGCGTCTCTTTGGTTTTGCTATAAGTGAAATGTCTCCTAGCGTTTATCATCTTCAACTACATCTAGAAGGCCAGCAATTCGTTTCTTTTAAGAGCAATGCAGATATAAATGCAATTGTGAATAATCCGATGATCAGAAAAATGATGTTAACTGAATTCTTTCATATGAACCAAACTGACAAATATGCTATAGAACTCAATTTACTATACAAAGACTTTCCTGAATATTTTGTCTGGTCGTCCAGTGAAAAATTCTGGGCACGTAGACAAAAATGTTGTGTTGTTGGACGTATTGTCACATGTCATCCAACAGAAGGAGAGCGATATTATCTTCGATTACTACTGATGCATGTACGAAGACCAACATCATACAAAGATCTTTTGACTGTAAATGGAGAGCCTTGTAGTACTTTCAGAGAATCAGTCGAGAAAAGAGGATTGTTACATTGTGACAATAGTTTGATAGAGTGTATGTCGGAAGCCGCATGTTATCAGATGCCATATAGTTTGAGACGTTTATTTGCTACATTATTGGTGTATTGTAGTCCAACCAACCCAAGAAATTTATGGAAGCAGATTGAAGAATCAATGCTCGAAGACTATAAAGTGTTGCAAACTGTTGGAATAAAAGAAACTCGATATCAAGCTTTAAATTATATCAACGACATTTTACAGTCTATGGGCCATGATATAAATGAGTATGATGAACTCATCTCAGAAACTATCAAGCCTTCTTCAACGGCAAAAGAGGCAAAAGATGTTCATTTCGAAAGATCTATTACTGTAAATGAAGACGATCTGCTCTTACACAAAAAACTAAACAAAAATCAAATGATTGCATATAATGTGATTAATGACGGAATATTTTCAAACAAACCAGGCGCATTTTTTGTTGATGGTCCAGGAAGAACTGGAAAGACTTTCTTATATCGTGCTTTATTAGCAACTGTACGATCTATGGGATATATAGCTTTAACTCAGCTACCTCTGGTGTTGCTGCTTCTATTCTTCCAGGTAGACGTACTGCACATTCACGGTTCAAAATTCCTATTGACCTTGACGATAACACAAGTTGTAACATTAGCAAAGAAAGCTCGCTAGCAGGTTTAATTCGAGATGCAAAATTGATTGTGTGGGATGAGGTATCCATGGCTAAAAAAAGAATGTTGGAAGTTCTGGATCTATTCTTGAGAGATCTGATGGATACAAACACATTATTTGGTGGAAAAGTAGTAGTTTTAGGAGGTGATTTCCGACAAACTCTTCCTGTTGTACGATATGGGAAAAAGGAAGATTTTATTGCAGAAAGCTTGTTATATTCTACCATTTGGAATGAACTTGAAAATATTCAGTTATCTGAAAATATGAGGGCAAAAACGGATCCCGCATTTTGTGATTATCTACTAAGAGTTGGAAATGGACAAGAAAAAATCAACTCGGTAAACAAGATTGAAATTCCAAATTCTCTGCTTATTCCTTACACAACTGAAAAAGAATCTCTAGATAAACTTTTCACCACGACATATGGAAACTTACATTCACCATACTCTAATTCATATCCTACAGATTCCCGTGTGATCTTGACAACAAAGAATGATTTTGTCGATGAAATCAATGACATGCTTATCCATCGATTCGATGGAAAGTCAAAAACATTTATTGGCACTGATGAAGCTCTTGAGTTTAATAATCAAACACAATTTGAAGATCTACTTCACAGTTTAAATCCCGCAGGTTTACCCCCATACATGTTACATTTGAAAGAGAATTGCCCAATTATATTACTGTGAAATTTAAATCCATGTGAAGGTTTATGTAATGGTACACGATTGACCTGCTGTGATTTTAGAACTCATGTTATTAGCGCTAAGATTACCACAGGAGATTTCAAAAATACACATGTTTTTATTCCAAGAATACCATTATTATCATCACAAGATGAAAAAATGCCCGTCCAATTTAAAAGAACGCAGTTTCCCGTTAGATTGTGCTATGCTATGACTATAAATAAAGCTCAAGGTCAAACTCTGGATTTTGTTGGAATTTATTTGCGAGAACCTGTTTTTTCACATGGTGAGCTCTATGTTGCCTTATCAAGAGCAAAAAGTTCAAATTGTGTGAGGTTATTGATCCGACCGCCTACACCAACTAGCCATGACGTTCATTCTACCTCTAACATAGTATATGATGAAATCATTCGGAAGGCGATCAGCTGACATTTCTTCTCTGTATTATCCTATGCCCTCATTCTATCTGTTACTTAGGCTTTTTGTCCGAAAGTTAACTGCGTTGGTAATGTCGCCTATACCCTTGATATTCTCCATAAAGTTTACTTGTGTTGTATATTTTTTTAACTTAAACATGTTTAAAATTTTATTTTGTGCAGTTGGTGCAAATGGATCTAGCGAGGCTTTTCCCCGAGGTTTTCTGATTCATATTTTGATGAGTATGCGATACCTCTGTTTATATATATATTTATTTATTTATTATGTCCTGCAGCAATCCGTTTTGTCGCAAGCGATCTCTGTTCAACAGTTAATCTTTCGAAATTGCAGTAGTTCATGTCCTTACAATGTTTGTGATATCTCCATTTTTCCCCATACAGGAAGGAGCAGGTCACCAAGTGTTATCTGCTTCTATAGAAACGGTATTTGATAATTCAGACAATGGAATGACGGTAAAGATCTAAACTTGGTATAGATAACCTTTATTCCTTTTGTTCTGGACAAACAGTTCTGCCCTCGCCATATTTGTTGTCATTGCTTTCTAATCTGCATTAGCTAGCTAATATATTAAATTATAATTTTTCCCTGTAAAATCATTTATGTACAGGAATAGCATGTGACTTAAGATGTAATAGGTTTTCTTCGTTCTTTAACTATTTTTACTTCCTTGATCATTTCTCTCAGCGAGCCCTTCTTTGTGACTCACTGTTTGCTTACCTATAATATAAAAAAGTAAAGGATGAAGCACATAACGTATCAATATGATCTTGTATTCTCTAATGTTGGTCTGGGATGACAGAAGTTACAGCAAGATGAGCTAATGGCAACTCATGATGAAGAAACTGCTAATCATTTTCGAGGCGCTCAAGTAAATTGTGTGTTGTGTCCTCGAAATCCTGATGATGGACGGAGCATTATTCAAAATATAGAGATTGGGACAATCTTTACTCATCATCAAGAGATTGTAATTGTTGATGGAGAAATGCCT
This sequence comes from Solanum piurae, assembly GCA_029582685.1. Lineage (NCBI taxonomy): Eukaryota > Viridiplantae > Streptophyta > Magnoliopsida > Solanales > Solanaceae > Solanum > Solanum piurae. The sequence goes on from JAJOOO010010298.1 coordinate 21,573, forward strand.
AATGGAGACGAGGAGAGGAGGAGAATTGTGAGTTATATTAGTGGCCTTCATCTTTGTGATGGTAGATATCCACTGCCGAACAGAAGGGCCAGCTGCTTGGGATGTGCTCTACAATTTTGAACAGAGATGGAGGAAGCAAGATGATCATGACACATGGAATGTTCAAGTTTTTCGATCCATTAATAAGGGAGCAGCCTTTGGCTTCCCCAATGCTCCCGAACAGCCAACCAAGTCTGGTATTACAAGTGGTAAGGAAAACATCATTGACCAAAGCATACATGATGCATATATTAATGCAATTCGTCGCACAAAGCATTTCATTTACATCGAAAATCAGTGCTTTTTAGGCAGCTACTTTTCAGGTTACTCCAATGCTATCAAGGATGAAACCATTAATTCTCTACAGTTGATCCCTAAGGAGCTGTCTTTGGAGATAGTCAGCAAAATTGAAGCAGTGGAAAGGTTTACGGTTTATGTAAAGGCCTTCCTGAGAGTGCATCTGCACAGGCAATACTGGATTAGCAAAAGAGGACCATGCAATGATGCAAATGATGTATACCGATATAATTCAAGCTCTAAAGGTAAAGGAAATTGTGGCAAATCCTAAAGAATATTTGAGTTTCTTTTGACTTGGCAATAGGAACAGGGGAATATGAGCCTTCTGAAACACCAGAACCTAATTCGAACTATCATAAAACTCAAGAAGCCAGACGTTTCATGATTTACGTACATTCCAAAATGATGATAGGCAAGTTCAATTACAAATATATGTGCCTGTCTGTGATCCGTACATTTCCAAAATTAACTTCTTAATTTGTGTTTCTGTTTTATTTGCAGTGGATGATGAAGACATTATCATTGGTTCAGCTAACATAAAAAAAACCCAGATTGTTTATTGCTCCAGCTACATTACTCCATCTCACGAAATAAAGACAGGCAACACAAATTCAGATTGTGAAATAGTGTACACACAACAGTTACTTTACTATCTGCCCCTATAATGTATAATAGAACAATAAATTAATTTGTACTCTTCTGTAATGTATAATAGAACAATAGATTAATATTGGGCCCGGGCAAATTCCACTAGTATATATATATATGCAAACTTTTGGTATATTTATTTCAACTTTCACCTCTCTATTTGTTTATTTACAATAATTTTTTTATTATATTTATCTTACTTTTTTTTTTTTTAATATTTTAGTTATTTTAAACTTTAACTATGAATGTTGGAAAAGATAGTTGTCAAAAAATAATTTTTAGAAAAAAAGTGCTACAACTGGTATGAGTGGGGCTGGAGCTAGTTCTAAATCATTTTCTAGAGTTAGCCACAAAATTATATTCTAAATTGTGACACTAATTTTTGTCACTAATAACAGAAGCTAGTGACGATCATTTTATTGTCTCTAATCAACCTGCGATTTAGTGACACCATAATTTTGTCACAAAAAATGCAATGTTTAATAATGATGATTTAAAATTTGTAGTTGAATAATTTGACTATTGGCTACGGAAAAAATTCGTAGCTAAATATAAAACAATCTTTGGCTACGCTTGTTTATGATTAGAAGTGACAACTAACAAATATTTTTTCAAGCGTTTTTTTATACAAAACAACTGGGAATCATATAATTATATAATAACACTAAATTATATCTTACAAAAGGCAAGTGATAATGCAAACATAAAATCTAATGTGAGTCAAGGTGGTGATATCAAAGAGAGCAATTATACGAAGATAATGTTGACTTGAAAGCCTATAATTTGCAGATATGCAAAAAAAAAAATTATTAACTATTTTCCATCAACAAGAATTTTTTTTTATTAAAATTAAAAGCACCACTTATTTAAACAACGTTTGGTATAAGATTTGTGTACCTTTGATTGTTGCAGCGGAATGAAATTCACGAACTGAATGATTTGCTCCGAATCCTTCTTTGAATCACTAGGAAACAAAGATAGTGTTTCACAAACTAAATGCTCTTTTTGTTTTGTGTCTTTAATCTAAGAAGATTTTCTTATTCTTTTGAGTTTTTGTTGTTCTTCTTGTTTTCACTCATCTGAAGCGTAAAAGAAAAAAAATTAATTTAAAAAGGAGAGCATATTAACGTTGGAACAATTACATTTTTTTGAACAAATTAATATTTATCTTTTTTTTAATTCAGAAAAAACAATCATGGGTTGGATCGGATCGGGTCGGTCCACATGGGCGATCCAAAACCCAAAACTTACATCTCCCACTCCTCACATGGTGGACAAACCCAAGCCAACACAACATCAACTAAACACACAATTCATACGACAAATCGTTCGTGCGACCTGTGAGCATGAAGAGCTTACCTCCTAATCTTCTCAAGCAAAGGTGAAACACAGACTTGAACTTACAACAATGAGACTAACCTCCTAATCTCAAACTAAGTAATATCCCTATTACTCAAACGAGCCAAAGCAATGCTCTCATTTCCCACTATATCAACTATTGCTAATCAATATCGACTTTTAACTATAAGACACAAATTTACTCCCAACTAAGTTCTTACACGACTCACACAAAGTTTTGAAATGTTTCTAACAAGAGTGAAACAAATCCTACAAGATAAGCACAAATACAAGCAATCAAAATAACAACAGGTTCAGGAAGCAATTCTTCAGTCGATAAGGTCACTTGCTGTTTTGTTTGAAGCTTGATTTTTCTCTCTTTGAATGAATAATTTGTTAGTTGTTTGTCACTTTGATTATATCAATCCAAAAAGAATTATTGATCATTGGACAAACAACCTCGTCCGTCACTATTGGTTAAGTACGCTGGCGCTTCACCAACCACTAACAGGACAACTTTCCAGTTGTACAACATATTACCCTGGATGAGAACACTCTGCAAAGGACCGGGTCCCTGCATTTGTGAAGATCATCAAAACATTTGAAAACCTATCACATGCTATATGCTTATATACAATCTGAATATCAACTAGGTTAAAAGTTTGTATTTTTGCTTGCTTGTGTATGGTGAAAGTACATAAAACAGGGGTGAACTCTCAGAGGCGTATCTAAGGGGGGTCATCGGGTTCACATGAACCCATGGTCCCCTCCCGAGATCATATATAGTAGTGTTATATTTTAAAAAATATATTGAAATATGAATGTGTGAACTGTGAACCCACACTTGAAGTATCACACAATGCGATTATGACTGGGTGCACCTCTCTCTGCGAGGTTAGAATATATATATATAAATTTTAGACCTAAAATTTTAAAATTTTAACCGTTTTTAGTAGTAAAACCTAAATGTCGAACCGATCAAATTTATATCATAGATTAACCTTTTTATAACAGTGCATCCATCATCTCAAAATCCTGGATACGCCTCTGTGAACTCTCATGAGTTTCCAAATAATGCAGACCTCATGTCCTTTCCCAGTTTATCTGTTAATTAGTTTCTAAACACGTGTGTTGCACTTGTATCCCATATATTATATATAAAGCAAAAAGAAGTTATAAGTTATACGTTGAACTATGAGTTAAATATTAAAATATCTAGTAAGTTTGCATTGTGCTACAACCTTAATAAAACTTAAATAATAAAACTATGACACTACATTAGTAAAAATTGTGAATGAATCTTCTATTCTCTCTAAGGTTGGTTTACACTATTTCTATGAATTGGCATTGTAGTTATCAAAGAAAACTCTTGTATTTGTCATCAATAACTAAATAATTTACCAAGCTCTTACACAACAACAAATGAACATAATACCTAGCCTCCAAAAATAAAATAAAATAATGTGAACTTAATAGGAAAATTTCCAGGGATAAATTGAATAGCCGCATATCAATAAAAATTAACTTACATAATTAATTAGGTCTATTAATGTCGCAACTAATATGCATGGGAATTAGATGGTTAACATTATTTTTATTGAACAAAACTTGTTAATCTAGCTTGATGGAGGACGAAGTCGGCTAACAACAGACTTCACAGAAGCGAGAAGCGGAGAAAAATGACGAGGGCTCACTTCACAAAAGCGAGAAGCGAGAACCGAAGCACGCTTTTTTTAAAGTAAAGTGGTATTTAATATATAATAAAAAATATTAAATAACTGAATAGAGATAACATATTCTTAGATTAAAAGTAAATAGATAGTCAATAATTTTCATAAGTCATAACATATAAAGCAAAACCATAATTAAATCACAAAAGGATCAAGCTCATATTCTTCAACAAGATCCTCAAACTTTTCAAGTGCCATCACCAAAAAAAAGAAGTGTAACTTAGTAACAAAACAACAAAAAAACTAAGAAAAAAATAAAAATTGTTAAGAGCAGCAACCAGCATACGCAATACACATCACACTATATAGAAATAGAAAAAAAAACAGAGTAACAATAGATATATAGAAAAAAAATACAGCAGCAACCAGAAATAGAAAAAAAAGGCGCATATACAACAACCAAAGAGAAGAAGAGAAGAAAAGAAATTACCTTGCAACACTCGCAGCGGTGCAGCAGTCCAAAGGAAATATTTTGAAGTTGCAAAAGTATATTTCAGAAATTTTTAAAAAAACTTTACATTTTTAAAAAAAAAAACCCTTAATTAGCTCCTTTTAAAGTTAAGCGAGTCTTTTTTCGCTTTTTCTTTACTTGCGCTTCTCGCTTCAAATGTTAAAGCGATCACTTTTTGATTGTCGCTTCGCTTCAGGGAAGAAAAGCGCAGTGGGGCGTGCTTCGCCCCGCTTTGCGCTTAAAGCGCGCTTTTCTCGCTTTTGATAACGCTGGCTACCAGTGAATCTTTTGACACATTTAGCAATTGATATGTATTATGCCAACTTTTCATAAGATGGCATCCCTAACATAAATTTAAAATTATACCTCAAGACAAAAGAAATTTGCATTAAGAGTAAATACTTCACTTCGCTCACATAAATGGCAAACATGAACGTGACTCTTTGTGTTGAAATCTTATTATCAAATGTCTATATATCAATAATTGGGGGAGAAAGTAGCTAGTTAGAAGACAAAGAACATAATAAGATTATCTAAAAAATATGAGAATATGTAATTTAATATTAGCATACATGTATAAGAATTTAACGTTTCTCAAAGTTTCAAAATATGTAAATTATTATACCAAAGTAAGACTTTAGAGCTTCCAAGACAAAGAACCGATGCACTTCTAAAGAAATTGTGGATAACATTTTGGGGGAGTTATGTGTGAAAAATTAAAGTGCAAATGTTGGACTTCTAACTGATCATGTTTTGGTCTGACTTCGAATGAGGTTGAGAGTTTTAGCCCAACCTCAGAACCCTTAGAATATCTTTAGCCACTTCATTGTAATATGTAATTTTCATATTTCCTGTACAATGTTGGTCAATTCTGCTATACTTTTGTTGATTATCCATTACTTGGACAATTGATATTTGAAAAACTCGATAATTAGCTCTTTTGAGGTGTTTGTTTTTCTCCTTTGCTTTCATTCAATATCTCTTTCCTACTTTTACTTGAACTTAGGTTAAGAGTGTTGATATTTTGTATATTATATTTTTAACTCTCGACTACAAATGTAATAATTCCCTTCAGGTATATGCTTATAGACATAGAATGAAGTGTTCTTTCCTTTCCTTCTTCAAAATATTCTAGTAGGTGAATGGTATAGAAATTTTTTGTATAGGTTTCAAAAGACATTTATTCATGGTTAAATATTTGTATATTTTTCTTCACTAACTTGTGCAGATTTACAGGTTAATTCTTAATTTTACTTTGATGTATTAAATTATGGAAGAAATTGGTTCAAATCAGCCAACTCACCCAACTTAGAGAAGCTTAAGAATGAAAAAAAATCAAGTTTGAGGCATTTGATTTATGATGGTTGTCAGATTGATCTCCATATTTGGAATGATTATTATGGTAAGATTTGTTGCCTTTTTATTTCTCTTTTAGCTTAGAGTGTTAGTTGTGATTTTTATTGGTTTATTATTGGTGGAATTCTGTAAATTATTGGTTCTCTCATGGCACTATTCTTGTGAAAATATGTGTCTTATTAAAATGGTTCTATAATACTTCCTTAGGAAAACATATATAGCTTTGTTTTTGAAAGATGTCTGTGAGCTGTTCTGGAGTAAGACTCAAGGATCTTCCTTATAATATCAAGGAACCATATTCCTTTATTTGGGGTTTTAGGTTCACTATGCGGTGACACTTTAAAATCATTTTTATCTTCCTTTGTTGCTCTATTATGCCATTGTTTAGTGAGTTTTTACATGAAAATCTGAGATGGGTCAGTAAAATTGTAGCTGAAAAGTTTGTGATTTAGATATTTTGAAAGATGTTCATCATAAGACGGCAATAGTGTTGGTGATAAAGGCAACAAAGACTTGACCTTTTATGGGATTTTCAGCTCTCTTGCTCTACTGATTTTCCAGTTGTTTGATGTCACATGTCACAGTTTATTGAGTTTCTTGCTTGATATTTTGAGGTTCTTTAGAAAGATTTTGTTGGGAAGTTTATGATATATACTTGAAAGGTGTTCTTTAGTAGATTGCAATAGGCTGGGTCCTAGTCTTGAACTAAAATAGGCGAGTTTTCTTGCCATAAGTGCTTAATAGGCTTGTAAATTTTTACTTGTGTGGTAGTCTTCAGCTAGAATTAAGGCCTCGAAAGTAAATTTTTGTTTGAATTCGTGTGTTGAAAACTAGTGAACATACAATTTTTATTTGGGCCGGTAAAAGATCTACAACTAATAAATAGATCTAGATGGTGCCAAAGTAGGAGATAAGGTTTTGTTAATACGAACTCAACATGGTGCATGCCTCTTTATAAATCTAGGCAATGCATGCAATTGTATAGAATCATTAATTTTGTCTAACTGTTGGGAATTAGTTAAACTGTACACTAAATATTGCATATTCTAGGTACTTCTCAGGTTAGATGCTGAGTTTGTACAATCCTCAGACATTAGCATTTTGGTAATTCATGTGCAGTAGGTTGTGCAAGGATAATGTTATATTCATTTCTCTACAAGAAAAACTGCTTGGTAGGAACATAATATTGCTCACCACATTCATATTAGTATGTCTCGTCTTTGCGGTTCTTATAAAACTGAGCATTACAACATATAAGAGACATAGATTGTGTTCCAAATACTACGTTTGGACATCAATATGAACACTTTGAATTAAATCTTAATTTTCTTTTCTCTTTTTTTACAGGTATTGAAGGTGAGAATTTAATCAAGACTAATTTCAACTTAAGTGTTGCTATATTATTGGCACTTTGGAAGAAATCTCCACTTATTACCTTGGTATTAATTTTAGTTCTTAATTATTATTATTTAGTATATTATATTATTTTATGTTCAATTTATGCAATTCTAATTTAAAATATAATTCTAATATTAAATAATTAAATGCCATCAAATGTTAGTATTTAGTAACAGAAAAATTATGTTCAATGGATTAACTTTTAGCAACGACTAAATTAATCTTTTCAAGACAAATGTTTTTGCCACAAAATAAATTAGGTTGTCATAAGTTGACAAATTAGTGACAAAAACATATTTGTCACTAATTATAACAATTCATAGTGACAATTTTATGTAGTCGGTAAAAGCAATACCTTTGGTGACAAGATGATAGATTTAACTACAAAATAGTTAACTTTTTTTTTTATAATAATATATTTGTCACTAATTTATATATGGCATAATACATAAATTGGACCCTTAACTTGGCTTCAAATTATAACTTTGACCTTTAACTTTTTGAGTGCACAAATAGGCACTTTAACTATCCAAAACTTAAACAAAAAAACAATCGGATCCTACCTGGCAAAATATGTGAAATACACTCAAATTAGGCGCGTCAGATGTAAAAAAAGAGGGGGCCAACAGTAAAAAAAAGCGTTGAAAGGACAATTAAACCCTCTTTCTATTTTTTTCAACAATTTTCCCCTTTTTTTGCATTATTTGTTGTTCACTGCAAAATATTTTTGAGAAATATCTTTTATTTTTACTAGAGTAGAAAATAATTTTTGAAATTAAAAATATTTTTGAAATTAAACTTAATTTTTTTTGGGGGCGCGGGGCCGGGGATGGGGGGGGGGGATCGAGGGTAGGGGTGAAAAAATAAAAAATTGAAGTTGAAAATATTTTTAAAAAACAAACTT
>JAJOOO010010299.1:0-15792 GCA_029582685.1 Solanum piurae
AATTTTTATCCCCCCAATCCGGTCCCCCCAATCCCGGTCCCCCCAAATCCCGGTCAAGTCGTCCCCCGTCCCATCCCGTCCCCCTTCGTCCCGTCCCCCAGTCCCCGTCTCCATCCCCTTGTCATCCCTAGTCATACCACCAGGCATTTGGTGTTCTACTTTAACTTGTTAGCAATTTGGGCACTTAGCAACAAATAACTTAATCCTGCTCCTCATGTCAGCAACCATCTCCGGAGCATAGCGGGAAAGTTGTGTGAACTTCAGACTATACTCATGAACACTCATAGACTCCGGATTAAGGGTGAGAAACTCTCTTATCTTTGCCTCTCGCAACTCAGGGGGAAAGAAACGCCCCATGAGAGCACTCTCAAACACAGCCCAAGTCACTATTGGTGCATCCTCAACCCTATTCTTTTTCTATTGGTCTAACCAGATTCTAGCGACACCCTTCATTTGCTATGCAGCTTGTTCCACCCTCTCAGCATCAACAACATGCATAATCTCGAAAACTTTCTGAAGCTCTTCAACAAAGTTCTCCGGATCCTCTGTGAAGCTTGGTGAGTTCATCCTTAAAAACTCAAGGATCCTTGAAGTATCATCCATTGTCGGTTATATCTCTGTCCAACTTGATGGGTCGCAACTTGACTTATCATCCGGATAGCTCCACGGAATTCAACATTGGTAACCTCTCTTTGGGGTTGTACTTCTGGTGCATTAGGTACCCCTTGTTCCTCGATATTTCTCCTAGCAGGATGACCTCTGACTTCTCTTCATGGATGCATGATTATCTGAAAACACGCTCAAACACGAATTAGAAGGAAACTTTTTAGAGATCAAACTCTAACGCACGAAATGAGTGTGAAAGAAGTGAGAAATTTTCCTAAATGTTGTTGCCTCCTAATTATAGATGTGGCGTGCTTCATACCGATAACTAGGACTCTACAGACACGGCTTTATAGACTCCCTAGGACTCTTGAACTCTGTGTTCTAATACGAAGTTTGTCACGTCCTGAGCCTACACCCCGGGCGTGGCTGGCACTCGAAGACCGTTGTTGGTCCCAAGCGAACCCTTGGACTGGCTTATTTACTTAGCTGAAGACTTACTCATGATAAATACTTTAAAAAGTAAACTGAACTGCTCAATATATACTAAGAATGTTTCAAAGATTAACATTCAACTGACCAAAATGGCAACTCAAGTCTTAATACATAAGATAATGAAAATGTAAAGACAACTGCACTACTGACTGTCTATCTATGAAGCCTCTAATAACTGAGATGGATGTCGGGACAAGACCCCCGATCATCCTAACAACTGAAATACTAAAACTGAAAGGAAATGAAAAAGGGGTTCTCTGGAAAGCAAGGAGGCTCACCAACTGACTCTGAGTGCTCAACCCAATCAATGATGCGTTGGATGCTGATCGTGGTTACCTGCATTTGCATCATAATACGATGCAGGCCAACTGGCATCAATACTTTGAATTTACGAGTATGCGAGTTGGAATGCTAAACATAACATACGCTTGAAAAGAATATGAAAGTAACTGAAGAACTTACCTGGATCAACTCAACTCAACATAACTGAAATCATTTCAATATAAAGCAGTTTAAAACAAATGCAATATAAAGAAAAACTGTTTAAAAACATGATGTCAACTCTGCGTGTATTTAGAAATACATTAATAACTCTGTATGTATACAAAGATACAATATGAACTCTGTTTGTATATAAAAAATACAAATACTTCTGATCTATATAAAAATACAAAATATTGTTGTGGGAGTTTCTCTAACCAACAACCATCACATAAAAGTTACTGTGATGATACAACAATTTCCCTCACTCTGCCAGAACATCCTATACCTTGCCAAGGGTATAGGACCTGAACTACTAAGTGGATCCACTAGTCTATGCTAAAAATCATTAAAGGATTCATCTAAAAAGTATGACCCTTTTCTACCCATGATGGCTATATCGTTTATGGGGGCTGTGAGTTGTCTGAACTCTACCCATATAGGTGCGCAATACTACTCCCAAAATATGATACTAGCTCTTTATGTTTAAAACATACTTCTTTCTGTGATTTGAGAGAATTGCTTAAAAACATTGCTCAAAGGCTATCTTGGAAATCAAAGTTTACCCTCTTAATTTATTGTGAAAGCATTTACTCTTCAACTGAAAACTAGCCCAAAGACTCTTTACTGAAAAACTAGCTCAAAGGCTCTTTACTGAAAAACTAGCTCAGAGGCTCTTTTGAAATCTCAGTTTCCGTTCTTATTTAAATGTGAAAACACTTTAAACTCTTTTGGGAATATATAGTCCCCATATACATTTGAAGAAATGAACTTCAACTTTACTCTTTACTGAACTCACAACTTAAGTCTTAAACATAGTTAAAACGTTTGGAAAAAACTTTTGGAAAACTTTAAGAACTTCTCTTGAGTTTGATCTTAACTGCTCTTGACTTGACTCTTAACTGGTCCTTTAATTTAATTATGGATTCAAGGATTTTGATTCGTGATTGGAATGATCTCATGATGTTTAATTAGGAATGATTTTAGATAGCTAAATATGAGAAAATTATCAAAATTGATATCTGAGGGTGGGTCCGCGATGCGGAGAAACATTTAAATTTTAGTTTTGACAATGAATTTTGAGGCAGAATGCTCCACGATGGATCTGCGACGCGTAACGATTTTTCCCAGTTCTGGGGACAAACTTCGCAACGCGCACTACCAGATTTCGTCCGATAAAATTTCTTCTTCATTTTCAGCTCTAAACTTCATGGGCTCTTTCCCCAAACACTTAGAATCGATTAAATGTTCAAAGTACATCATATTCTACTCAAAATCAACCTAAAATCATGGCTTCGGATCAAACAACTCCTCAACGATTTCAAAGAATCAAGAATTTAATAGAACTTCAACAAACCCATCAAGAACTCAATTTCTAAGCTTTCAAGAACTTAAATTCGCTGAAATAAAACATGATTGGAGCGTGGGTGAACTAACCCAACGCTATGTGATCTCACATACCTTGTAGGGATCACCTCCGACGAAATCCACAAGCTGAACTCAACGAACTTGACGATTTCCTTGCTTCTCCTCTTCTTTCCTCTTCTCTAACGACCAAGTTCAGTTTAGACCCTTAATTAATTCACTAAAAAGAATTTAATTTATTGGATAAGGAAAAGACTGAAATACCCTTCAAAAATTTGGATTGGACATTACGTTATTAGAACAGCTCAACTTCCAATGGGAGTATCTCACTCATACTAACTCGGATTCGGGATAACTTGGCGGCGTTAGAAAGATCGTTCGAAGAGATTTCCAACCATACCTGGAAGTACACCTAAATCATCCTGAGCTAGGAGTTATATCCGTTTGAAGTTGATCAAAACTCACTTTTTCCTAACTTAACAAAAAAATTAGATTTTCATTCTTTCCAAAAATGACTATTTCCAATTATTGGCTTCTTCCTATTTATTTCAAATTGCGAGATGTTACAATAAACCTTGGGTACCAGAGGGGGATTATTTTCTTAAGGAGACACTTTGCATTCAGTGGGCTCGATTGTTTCTTTCTGTTTCATTCCATTGTTAATCCTGGTATGTTTTTTTTACAGTCACATTTTATGCTTATGATATTAATTGTTGTTTTTGAGTACATGTTTTAAACTTTGTTGTTTATATTTCTATAAAGTTATTGTTATAAGTATTTTTTAGTACAGACTCTATGTAAATCCAACTACTGCAGATTCAAAAATAATTTTTTACAAAATGCATTTATTTATAACAATCTCCAAAGAAATCTTTTCTTCTCCAAGAGATCAAACCTAAAAATTTATATTATTTTTGTTGTTGTCATAATAATGTTAATATTAACAGGAGTTAAAAAAAATAGAAAGTCAAATGATAGAATTAAAACTAGAAATTAATTACAATTATACGATACACAATGATGACTAAATCATTGTCCCTAGAAATTTATATTATTTTTGTCAAATGATAGAATTAAAACTAGAAATTTATATTATTTTTGTTGTTGTCATAATAATGTAAATCCATTATCCCTTACTTCTCTTTCATCCTTTTCAAGGATCCTTAGGGGTCGTTTGGTAGACCGTATTAAAACAAATAGTCCATGTATTATGTATGGTATTATTTAGTACTATGTATGGCAGGAAATTGGGTCTATGTATAACTAATCCATGGATTAGTTATACCTCCTACATGGTATTATAGGATGTATTACTAATACCTTCCATTTGGAGGTATTAGCAATACATGGATATAATACCATGGGATAAGTCTATGTAAAGACAAAAATATCCCTTAAATCATTTTAATCATTTTATTTATTTTATTGATTTTATGTTTTATATTTGTACTACTAAATTTATTTAAATAAATTAACTTACAAATTATTTAGAGATAGTTGTTTGTTACTAAATAAATCCAATACAAATTAATACAATATTTGAAATATGAGTTGTTTAACATTAACTAATTAAAAAGGTAAATAAATCACAACATGACGATTGTGATCTTAATTGAAGGTATAACTTGTTGATATATATATATATATATATGTTTGTGCGATTTTCTAATTATTTGTATTTTGAACAATTTATAAAATTGAATACATATTAAAATTACAACTTGCAATTTTTATGTGTAAATATAGATGATTTAATCAATTTTACTCTTGTTTACCGTCTTTTCAATTTTAAAAGTTGATAGTTTATCTTTTTTTAAATTGAAAATTGACATTTTGCAAGTGATCAATTTACTAAGATGACAATTATTTATCCTCAAATAATTTAAGTGAAAAAAAGGCAAACATGACAACAAAATTGTTCTTCTCATAAATAGATAGAAGGCCATAAAAAATAATATTGTCCGGCAATTATTTACCTTGAACCACTTGCATAATAATTCAAGGGTATAGTTGGAAAAAGTTTTTTATAAAAGTTTTAATCCAAGCACAAGATGAGGTGGGAAACAATGAACCAAGCATTTGGTAAAAATAATCTATGCATTACTAATCCCTGCATTATTAATTCCTGCATTACTAATCCCATCATTACTAATCTCTGCATTATTAATCTTTGTACCAAACGAACCCTTAATGTTTTATTTGGGCACAACTTCAATTCCAAAACACTATCATAACTATATTACATACGAAATTTGAATTTTTGAAGATTGCATTTTAATTTTAAAACACATAATGACTACATATTACTTATTGGTATATCATATGATTATGGAACCTTTGCTCTTGATAAACACATTAGTTATACATATATATTATTAAAAAATATTTAATATTTTGAAAGTAATTGATAAGTTATATTAATGAAATTGGCAAAGAAGAAAATTGAGAAAAATATTTATTTGACTCTCTAATTAAAGACATTATGTAACTATGCATATAGATGATAAAAATAACTAACAATTGTAAAATTTCAAAAGCAAATTAATGAATCTGTAAAATGAAATAATTATGTAAACTAGGAGAAAATAGTGTTATGATTTGTAATTTTACCTTTTCTTTTAATAAAACAAATGGTAAACTACAATTGAATAACCTCTATACTCTTAAAAATAGATTTATATAAAATTACTATAACATCAAAATACAAGAAAAGTTCTATTCTAAATTTTTTAAAAGAAGAATGTTCTAACCGTGCGAAGCGCAGATCCATTTACTAGTATAGATATAGATACTTTGACTTCTGCACTTGTCTTCCGTTGATCCTTTAAGTTATCTTGTATTCCTATTTATTGTTGTCTTTACCCTATATGCTTTTTACTAGTTGTTCCAGGTAATGAATTGTCTTACCTACTAGAGGGTTATAGAAGGTGTCGTCATGACTTGCATTTCGTGTCGTGGCAATTTTATTTTAATTTTTTGCACGATTAGTTATAAGACTCGTCTTGTCTACGATGCTTAGATTGTTGTGAAGCAGTTAGCAACTTTCATTATGGTTTCACTACAAGAAAAATAGTCTCTAAGGAAGGGAAATCTGGTCCTAGAAAGTCCAAATCCGGTCGCAAATAGTCTATTGAGATGGGAAAAGGCTGGTCGCCACCCGTCCTTAAATACCTCTTCGCGAAAGGTCAACTGGGACGGGGTCCATTTGCTGGTCATAAAATGTGTTTAGAGAGGGCAACAAAGCTAGTTGCTAGAATACCTTTAGAGACTACATATCTCGTCCCAAATAGATGATTTCCTTCTTGGAAAATTAGTTATTTTATGGTCATTAAATCCCTTTAGAGACTAGCAACTAACTCGTCCTAGAATACTCTTTTGGGATGAGCAACTATCTCATCCTAGATTATGTTTTTTTTATGAGGAACTACATCGTCCTAGATTGTTTTTCGCGACAAGAAACACCTCATCCTAGATGAACCTTTAGGAACAAGAAGTTGTTTCATGCTAGATGAAATTTTTAGAGACAATAAAGTGTCTCGTGACTCGTCCTAGATGAACCTTCAGAGACAAGCAAAAATTTTGGTGTCTATTTGACCACCAATGGTTCTGGATCTTTATATCACAAAAAATTTATAAGATTGTCAATAAATATAAGATTTCTACGATAAATGTTCATACAACAGGCTTACATAAATATACAAATAAGTTAACATCCCATGTTGTTAGTTTCAACATTTTCATAACAAAAAAAAAAACCTTGGCAAATAAACAATATCCCGATCAAAGCCACGATTTCAAGTTTTGCATAACTTTCCTAGCGAAATATTAGCGGTCATATGCTTTTTCTAAACTTTAATGTTAACTTGTAGATTTAATCTTCACAAAAGAAATCCAAAATTCACCAAGGGTTTTCCAAGTATATCAATAATCTGCCTGAACATAAGAAAAAATGATTAAGAAAACTTTGAGATTCATTAACCAAGAATCAAAATCTATATCGAAACCACAAATTCAATGAAAAAAGCTTAGTACAAATAGAAAAAATTTCCATCAAGAAGATTTGTATTATGTTTCAGGGGATACAAGCTATTTCGGAGGAATTTAACAAGTAAGATATAAATGTTTCAGGAGAAACATCCAGGTTATCTTGTAGCAACGGATCAATTATAAATTAAAAGCTAAAAATGAAACAGATTATTATGGATGATAATATAATGAGCAATCAGTTAACTAAAAAAAATGAAATGAAGCAACCTGGATCTTGGAACAACTAAATGTCGATGTCACGAGATAGCTAAGAGTGAGAGAATTGGAACTAAAAAAGATATAAATTTCTCTTGTACTTGTGAATGAATGAACCCCCCCCCCCTCCCCTTCTTCAACAAAGATTACAAGCACTATATATATATATATCTTACCTATTAGGGATAAGGTCTTTGAATTGTGCCTCAATAAAACACATTAAATGCATAATAAAGAAACATTATTACAATGTAACAGCTAGTGGGTATCTATGGATATTTTGTAATAGTCATATCTCTATCCCCAGCTTGATCGATTGGTACCTTATAATTGGCAAATTTCTTTCGGAGCTATATTAACAAGCAAGTTATTATTGTTCTCTTCCAATTCTTAATCCTTGTAGGAGCCAAACAATCTCAAACTGATCCTTGAGAGTGTGTCACAAGTCTAAACATCTACAGATTGCATTATAGTGATTGTATAAAATATAAGAGAACTATATATTGCATTCATAGTGATTTTTCTATCACAACATTTATACTAAGGAGTATCATTATGCATATTTGAGTAGAAATAAAAAGATGTTCGCGCACAGTTGTACAAAAACAAAAAACAGTGGGAAAATGTGTGTGTACCGCTTTACGTGCAGAAAATAAAAAAAAACAGAGAACAATTATATTTTAAACAGAGATCAATAAAAAAAAATAGAGGAAAAAGATGTGTGTGTGTGCCACTTTACGTGCAGAAATATTATTGTAAGAAAGCCCAAGATCATGAATAATCTTCTTTGCCTTATATTATGAATTTTGTAAATCGACCCCATCAGGCAATAACTCATCTTTTAACATCTTCAATAACATGATAAATGACTCATTACTCCAACGACCCATACTTTTGATGTGAAGAAATTTAATCAAAGATGAAAGCTTTGAAGCCTTTGACTTTTGGTAAAGTGGCTCCTCCAAATCCTTCAATAGGTTGTAAAATCTTTTAGCTTCAACATTTAGTTCCTCCTCAACTAAATCATCATAACAGTGTGGGTAGCTCCTCCATCAACATTAGGATATAAATCCTTCAACAGTTCTTGTACTTCATCTTCACTCTCATAATCTTCTACTTCATCATCATTTTCAACTTCAGAGTTTGACATTGGCTCACCTAAATGTTCTCCGCGTTGATACAAAAAAGTATAATTTTGAACTATTCCATATACTTTCAAATGTGTATCAATCATCTCAAGAGTTCCCAATGTTATATTACAACATTTGTAACATGGACATCGTATTTCATCTTCTCCTGATCCCCGAAAATCATAATCCAAATTTTTTTTCACCCCGTCTAAATAGGCTTGGTCAACCCGATTATCAAGAAAAAGTTTCATCCATTGCTTACTAGGTGTCATAACCTTGGAGAATAAATAAAAATAGAATAATAAAATATAAACGATAAGGAAAAAGTTAAAATGCACACAACTTGTAATTTTGTAATTAGTTCATTAAGTTATCAAAATTAAATTCAATCTAATATTTACAACTTACGATACGTTATTTTCAGACGTTTTGGTAAATTATAAGATGCACACAACTTACAATCTATTATTTACTGTCATTTGGGTAAATTTGTCGAGCATGAGTTTTACAAGAATGGAAGAATATGTGGTGCAACTTTAAGAACTTTTCTTCTTGAAATATCTCGAGTTCTTCAAGTTTCAAACCCAAAGAGAACTGTCATTGTTTCTACCTTCTATATATAGAACCATAAGAAGTATAACTGTAAGAACTCAGTTGCATCTTTAACCTTCTAACAGTTAATTACAATCTGTTATTTATATTTTTTTTCATAAATTTGTGGTGATGGAGTTTGATAGGAATGGACGAATATATTGTGCAACTATAAGAACGTATCTCTTGAAAGATCTCGAGTTTGACAAATTGTAACACAAATGTAACTATCACTATTTCTACCTTCTATGTACAACACCACATGATGTAATTTGTATCCGTTTTGTTGCTTCTTACATTTTCTGTGAGTTCGAGTTAATTTGATCGACTCCTTAGACACACACAAAACACTACGATATGATCCATTTATAATAGATAATAATTTAATGGTTCTTTTGCAATTACTAATTTATTTTTGTTAGATAGAAATCTTTTAGGAATTAGTTGCACGTGGTTACTTATTTTGATCAGTTTTCATAACTACAACCAATTTCCTGCATGCTCTGTTAATCTTAAAAGGTAAACAATCGTTCACTTGTAATTAAAAATAGATTTCTCGAGTCGAATACAAATCCATGTATCTTCTCTCTGAACACTATTTTAACTCATGACATGTGAGTGCCTCTGTTCAAGAGTAGCTCACTGCTTTGTTTCTTTAGGAGCAGTCATTTCTCTTAGGGCTGATCCTCTTCTTTTTGGGATCTTATCACACTACAAACTTGAATATACTTCAAAAATATTAACCAGCTAATCTCAGAAAAGAAGAGTAATTCAAACAAATAGTGTAACTCGAACAAATCAAATATAGAGACGAAGGAAAAACCAGCTCCCAAAAGAGGAAGCTTACTAGAAAGTTGAACAAACAGAAAAGAGCTAGTGATTCAGTTTTACAAGAACGGAAAAAAATATGGTGCAACCATTAGAACGTATCTTCTTGAAAATCTTGAGATTTCCAAGTTTTGAAACCTAAATGAAACTATCGTTGTTTCTACCTACTATGTACATCATATACAAGAGGTAATTTGCATAAGTTCTATTGCTTTCTTCATCTTTCATCAGCTCGAGTTAGTTTCATCGTAAAAATATGATCGATTCTTTAGGCACACACTATACACTATGCTATAATAAGAAAACAATCAACAAATCAAATTTAGAGAAGGAAAATAAAACTCAAAGAAGAGGATCATAGCTGATATACATGTAGACAGAAATCAAAGAATCAATTAGAAAAATTTGAAAGAATGCTTTAAGAAACTATTAGAATGTTTCTTCTTGAAAGTTATCAAGTTTTTCAAGTTTCAAACTCAAGAAAAACTATCACATTTTCAATCTTCTATGTGCAGCACCACGTACAGGAGGTCATTTGCATCAATTCTATTGTGTTTTACATATTTTATCAGACGCAAACAAAACTATCATATTTTCACTTATTCAGTTGTAACATACTACAATCTCACTTGTATCACTTGCTCTGTTAATAGTTCACTTGTAATTCATAACGGATTTCTCAACTTGAACAGAACTCTCTCTATATTATCTCTTAATATTGGTTTAGCTCGTTGAGTTTTTAGTGCCTCTTTTCAAGTTTAGTTCATTATTCTTAATCTTTAGGAACACTTACTTCTTTAAGGACTGATCGATCCCCTTAATTTCTTGGATCATATCACACTACAAAACTGAATCTTCTTTAATAAAATGATCAGCATATAGTCTTAGAGAACAAGAGCTCAAACAAGAAGAGTTACAACTCGAACAAAACAAACAACAAATCGACTTTACCAAAAAAATCAAACCAACTCGTAGAAGTGGAGACATACCTGAGATTCGAGTGAATAGAAGGTATAGATTGAGTGGAGATCACTGCTAGGCAGACCTCTACTTTCTCTGTTCTGAGAAAACACATATGAAACACTGATCGATGAGACCTGGTTGCGTTTGCTGCTAGGCAGACCTCTGCTTTCTCTGTTTTGAGAAAACACACATTTTTAGTTGAGAGCTAACTGAGATAGCTATAAGGAAAGAGTTTTTAGGGAAGATCGTTACTAGCTAGGGTTGTTTGATTTCACGATATGTTTTGAGAAACAAACTAAAGTGTCTTTTTTTTCTTTTCCTTTTAGAATTTTAATCAGTATTGAATATTTAGGTGCCTAATTTTGGTGAAAATATATGATTTTTTTTAAAATTTCATCAGTTCCCGCCATTCAATATATCTCTCAAGACCCCTAAATTTTAATTTGGGACCAGTTACTACTTTTTTTAGAGACCGGATTTGGAACCTTCACAATAACATACGGAATTTAAGACCAAAATAAAATCTTGTCCCAATATATGTATTTTTAGAGATGACAGTATTAACTCGTCCCTAAATATCGGTCTTAAATAAAGCTTTATCTTGTAGTGTTTGTTAAAGTTAATATACATTTTGCATTAGCTCCTTCCGTCTGAAATGGTTGTGTTATATTTTGTTAAAAAAAATATTTTCTTGAAATGCTTTGACTTTTCATTTCAAGTCTATACTTTTATTCCTAGAATTATACATGAAAAAATTTCTAACACTATACAGATTTGGATTGCTAACATATCATATGGTAATTTAATTTAAGTAGAATGACATTTGAATGGCTATTGACCAGTATAAATTTGAATAAAGCCCCTTGAGATCAATATTGATTGAAGGAGAAAAAAAGTTGGAGTGGTGAGATCGATTATAATAAGTTGTGGAATGCTTGTGTGAAAACAACGACGAAGGATGCCAATCATATATATGGAGGTACCTAACATTGCTCCTTAAAAGGATATATTAGGAAGGTTTATAACATAAGACCAAAATGTCAATAGACAGACCAAAATGTGTTATGCATAAATGCTTAACAGGTAGAGGGGGTGTACTATGTAGAAACTTGTGATGGAAATCACTGCTTTATTCTCATTATATCATAATGTACAGAATCTTTGTCAAGATGCCGAAGGGACTTTCAAAATGAAAAAAAAAAGGGAAAGACTTTTTAGGAAATTCTTTGATGTTGCTAGTTGTGGAATTATACGAGCCAAAAAAGTCCTGTATGTTTATTCATTATCATTGTTCAACTATCATCGTAACATCAAAGTTTTCTCAAACAACAACTCTTCTTGAAATGGTATACAATAAAGTTAGTATGGTTTTATTTTTTGAAATTCAGTTGGTGCAACACTGACCACATTTCAGATAACTCTTATATATACACCTTGGTGAAACCAAAGTATTAATCAATACCACCCACTTGTTCTAAAATCACTCCTACCTTTATTTTCTAGGAGTTGTGGAAAAAATGTGCAACGAAGTACCGTTAGATCTCAATATGTATTCCAAGAATTATATGGATGTGTGTAAAGTCTTTAACCTTAAATAACTTAATTAGAAAGTCAATTGTATGTCTAGTTGTTGATCATTTTAAACTTCAATTGTATAGTATTCTAGTCAAATGGGTTGGATCAGGAGGTATTGGTAGAAAATGGAATTAGGAACATGATCACGACATTTTAGTATCTCAGAATCAAAACGAAATTGCGAACATTATTATGTCATTATGATATCCTACGTATTTCATACTAACAACTACAGTGAAGCAGTCTTAATTGAAATATTGTGGTACCTTTATCAGGAATTTGAAGCCTTGGAAGTCGAATTGAACTCTCTTCTAGTGGTTGAAATGTTCAATGGATTTATTAAACCACCATTGAGGATCCAAAGAAATAAGAGATCATGTCTAAGATTATCCAATGGAACGTAGTTGTTATAGGAAGAAAATGAAGTCTCAAATGTATTAGCTAAACATGCTACACATATCTAGGAACCCACTATTTTTCTGCCTTTTCTAATAAGTGGGATTTGTCAATTATAGAAAAGGGCTTAATTGAGAATGCTAAAGCTTCAACTTTGTACTTTCTGATTAGATGTTTCAATGTCTTTGTGTTGTCTGAGTGCATCTAGGTCCTCTTTTTGTTTTGTCTTCAAAGGTCTTTGGATCAACACTCTAAATAGGACGAAATTTATTTTTATTTTCTAATATGTAAAAGTAGCAAAGTAGTAAGGTACTACTTGATAGACAAAATTCCAATCAGGAATTGTATAACACCACTGATTCACCGGTGCTTAAGTAGTCTTCCTCCATTCAAGTCGGCGTTTAGTCGGTAAGACGCAAACTTGCTCCTAAAAGACATTGGTTTCTTCGCCAGTGTGCTTCAATGATTTTAAGCTCCAAAAAAATGAAACTTAACTTTTTCAAGGAATGTCTGCATACAAGAAAACTAGAGTCTAAACCCCTTTAAACTATCACTAAAGCATAGCAATAATTCATGAATATTGGTCTAATGAGTTGGTAAAATACCAACTCATCAAACCCCTAAACTTGACCTATTGATTGATCTCAAGTAAAGAACTCACTAATCCTAGGATTTAAGCTCAGCCACATCCAAGAGAGGATTTGCATAACTACACAATAGACTTAAAATAATAAAAATAAAAGGTATCTACAAACACAACTCACGATTGGTTCCACCATCACTCAGTACGCAAAGGTTTTCTTTCATTCTTAATCCTTATCATTTAAAACACTTTAGAAGCAATAAACATCTAAAGTCTATGACATCGACTCTTAAAATTTTCCTAAATGTTCAAAAGAATTTATTGCATTCATGTAGCTCATTTGAAATAAAAACCTCACCATTCAAATGAAGGATGCAATACCACTCACAGTAGAGAGAATCCCATACACAACTGAATATAAATCCAAGGGATTATAGATCATTCAAACATTCACACTCACAAAGCAATTAAAGCATATACACAATGACCAATAAGCTTGCCATATATGTAGATCACCACTAATGTAGATTGACAAGGTTCAAAATCACCATGGACTTGCGGATTTGACTTGTGCTTCAGCAAAATGTGTGGTATGACTTGGTCAATTGATTAAGATGCTTCCCAAATGGTTTCCCTTCTCAATTAAGCACTCCGCTGACATTTTTGATTCACTTTCACCTTATTTCTCCGTTTTCATGGTGTTCACTCAATTCAAACACCCACTTGTCCTTTTACTTAAGCATGTGCACACTATGATTTAGCACCAACATTTTATTTTCCTTCTTAACATTCTTTCATCTATGAATTCAGTTAACCATTTTTTTTGTTGTAAACCTTATGGTGCTCGATGTGTCTTGCTCATTCCTCTTTGTTTTCATTAGTGCACAAACCCCCAAAAAAGGTTTTGCCTACATCACAACTCATTCAACTATTTTCATTGCCAAACTTAGGCTTTTTGCCTACACTTTATCTCATAAGCAACTAGGGAGACATGAGGTTGCCAAAAAATAGGATTACAAAGGTTCAAGGTATGCAACATGGTGGACAATTTTTTTTTGTTAATGTTCATGGGCTTAACAGGATTACTCCAATGGAAGGAAATTTAGAGTAGACTGGCTAATAAAAAGGGACTATGTTCATCTTTTAATCCAAGTATTATCTAGAATTTTGCCTTAAAAATACATTTTGGGACAAGTTCTAGAAAGCATGTATGTACAAGAATGAATCAAACTCTTAACGCACAATGAATCACAACAAAATAAAATATCAATTAGTCTTGAAATAAATTAAATCGAATGATTTTTTACAAAACACAACGGGAAGAGCTTATTCCCACTAAGAAAGCACAAATCCAGACAAGGAATGTATGAGCCATGACAAGAGATTGCTTCAAATCGTCTTTTTCCCATTTTGTGATTGTCTTGAACATTCCTATTCCAATCAACAAAAAAAAATTGTGATCCCTCTTACATGATGTATGACACAAGCCTCAATTTCAAAACTAAAACTTCGTATTTTTCCTTAAGAACCTTGTTTCTTAGACTATCATAGTGAAACGCCAATCCCATTCGACACAAAAGACTCAAAGAAAAGAAAAACATAAAGAAAAATTTTACTCCTTAACTAAAAGCTTCCCCCAAACTAAAAACAAGTGATGCCCTCTTAGCGATAAG
This sequence comes from Solanum piurae, assembly GCA_029582685.1. Taxonomy (NCBI): domain Eukaryota; kingdom Viridiplantae; phylum Streptophyta; class Magnoliopsida; order Solanales; family Solanaceae; genus Solanum; species Solanum piurae. The sequence continues at coordinate 14,925 of JAJOOO010010299.1, forward strand.
AAAGATAGAGAGTATAACTTGGGAGTGTGGCATTGGTGAGACACAAATGTGGATCGGGATGCCAGTTGATCATCAAAACATGGAAATATAGGTTGAGCAGGCTATAGAGACTGGTCCAGACTGGTCTTACAAAGGTGATGGACAATGAGGGATTAGCGTTTCGATGATTTAACGCCGGTTGATGGGAAAAATATGAAAAACCTTCATTGATATGTGTATAACCAGTGATTTTTTTTGGTATTCTACAAGATTGCATAGACGTTATGCCAATCTAATGCAAAGTTTTGAATAAATTGATGTCATTTCTTGATGAATCTAGAAGAAACCGGCGCTAGACTAGCGAGTGAAAATTGTTATTCGGCAATTCACTGGGTAAACGCTGACCACTTCATTTTTCTAGCTGATCAATATTAGGAGAGGGTGACTGATAGGAGACACACAATTGAGAATTGGCCGACACAAGTGGACACTATATCATCCACAAAATATTATCATGACCAAAACCTCAATATTTTGCTAGCAAACCAAAACCACAAGTAGGAAGAAAAGAATTAAACTTAAAATATCATGCCCCGAGCCTGCACCTTGAAAGTGTGTGGTACTCGATGGCATTTTTGGCCCGAGCATACCCATAACATAGCATTGAACAAGAGCATACATCTAAATATTAGTGGAAGAGTTCATTTGAATGTATTTGAAGAGAAATGTTTTATAACAAAACAATTTTCATATTATTAGTCATAAATATTTATAACCATTGTCCAAGGACATGAAGGTCCAAACGTGGCATAACTATTCATTTATCTATGAATCTTCTAAACATAATTGAATACTACCAACCAGGACTAGGCTCTCAGTATACCATAGA
>JAJOOO010010300.1:0-34134 GCA_029582685.1 Solanum piurae
AGTATGAATAGTAAATAAACAATTCTTGAATAGTGTTGTGCATGCATTGATAATTCTTTCGTTTAGAAGTCTTTTTAGCGGTTGCAAACGTTAGAACTTGCCTTGTTGCTACTTGCCGAACCAAGGAGGTAATCAACAAGAAAAGAATTATCAACATAGATTTAGTGTGATACTATCTAATAGGCTAGTGTCGATTGGTGCGAAGTAATAACTAAGCCAAACATCGATTATGATGTCTAATATGAGGTAAATGTAAGGGTTAGTAAATTATACACACGTAGCCGGACCAAGTTTCGGGGTGAAATTCTCTATATGTCGGACCAAGGATTTAGAGATACCTAACTTATCACTTTGCATGTAGTACACTAGGAGAGGATTGTTATTACTAGGATTACTGCATTATGAGTTTGTGGGGAACACGTATACCCTAGTTAATTCTCTCATCTTGATAACAACCAAAATTGACTTTTGATTACTGATTACTTATTGAATTCTTACAATTTATTTCACAAAACCCCTCCTTTAATTACTTGTTTTTGGAAGTAATTTGACTAATTGAATATAATTGTTGGTTAAAGTAAAGTCTAAACCATTTTCCTCGTGGAATCGACCCCAACCTACAAGTTGAGTTCTTTACTTGATAACGATCGCTTATGCTTCTTTAGGGAGGTTTAATTTGAGCATATCATGGACCCACGGGGCGTGCTGGTCTTCCGTGGGTGGAGGTACTGGAACTATGACCCACAACTCCCCTCACCCACGGGGCGTGGACCCCCTATGGGGAATGGGTCCCTCCGTGGGTGCACTGCCTTGGGGCAAATTTCTATGGCTATTTTTCTAGGGTCCTCTTCAAGGACACTTGGTTGGTCGTTGGGGAGTCGTACGTTGACGTTCTAACCCAAAAACCTCTATTCTAAGTACGGAAAGCTAAATTCACAACTCTAACCCTCACGTCAAGCTCTAGTTTAGCCTAATTGTTTTCGGGGTGTTACATTATCTCTCCCTTGGGAACATTTGTCCTCAAATGACACTCTAGGCACTTCTTAAGGTCACAACTCTAGACTAGAAACCCATCATGCATCTAACACATCTAAATGCACATGAACAAAGGAGGAAAACTTCAACTCCAAGCTAAACATACTCAATGCAACAGAAGGGAGTAGGAACTACATCTAACAACCCAAAATGCATGAAATTCTACATATACTATTATTCAAGGAGGAACTACCATCTCCAAGCTAAAACATGCTCAACATACACTCATGGAGCTCATATGCAATTTACTCTCAAAAAGCATTCATTCAAGGAGGAATCTCTCAACTCCAAACTGAAGCATGCTTATTAATCCATCTCATGAAGTTCTATAGGCAACCATACTCAATGCACTACAACATGAGGAAAACAATTATGCAAACTCATTTTATTTCTAAACACAAAATTTTCATGAACATGCACAACATAAGAAAATCATGGAAACATCTATAACACACATAACTTCCCCTAAGGAACAAATCATGAGGAACTCATCACCTTCATGCTAAAGGAGGAATACAAGGAAACTGATGAGGATATCGAGACTTGTTATTGTCCCTTGGCCTCCCAGGTAGCACAATCACCTAAAACCCTCACTCAAAAGACCACTCATTAACACTTTCATGGAAGCAACTTCCTTACTCTTATATTTCTTAACTTGCCGGTCCAAGATCTCTACCGGTATTTCTAAATTAGAGGAATTCTCATTAATTCCCAACTGTCCTTAAGGAAATTATGAATGTCGGATCTACAACACACTTCTATATCCAAGAGACATGGAAAACCGAATACGCCAGTGCCACTCATTAAGCAACTCAAGTTCACAAGTACCCTTACCAACACCGCTCAAGATCTCATATGAGCCTACAAAACTGGGACTAGACTTCCCAAACTCACTACACCTCTCAAGGTGAGAATTTCAAGCCAACCTAAATCATGAAAATCAAGAACACTCAACGACCTTGCTATCTAAGCACATCATCTCCCCCTTGGGAGTAAGCCTATACAGACTCTTCTAAGATCATTACTTTTAATTCTAAGGTCGGAACAAGTTATCACTAAACTTTCACATCCTTCACATAAGAGGATTCTAAACCAAAATGAATTACATTACTACTCTTTAGACAAGTCTACTTCTTCAACACATCTATGCATTACTTAAACACCTTATTCACCAAATCTATCCACATACCCCAAACTCATCATGACTAAGTCGGGTTCTATCATCAAATATACATAACCATAATGCAACCCATTCATACTAAAGACAACATCAAAGTCTATCACAACAATTCTAACAAGTCACAAAAGACAAGCAACACCAGAATCTAAATAAGCATAAAACACATACTGGGAGAAACATTCGGCGGATACTCTTGTTCATCTCTAGATTGGAGAGCATAGGACCTAATTTGTTTCCTCTCTCTTCCCCTACCGATAAGTACCGGACAATCTCTGATTTTTTGGCCACTTCTACCACAACCATAACAACCCTCCATACCGGCTATACATCTACCATAGTGCTTCCTTCCACACCTAGTGCAAGTAGGCTTAGGCAACAATGACTTGCTATTACTCCCTCTTTGAGGCTTAGGGTTAGACAACCTCTCTTGGCTAAATCTTGGGGAAAACCTAGAAGGACCTTGTCCGTAGGAGGACCTTTCAAGAGAAGAATTATCATCATCAATCCTAAACCACTTTTTCTCCCTAAACCTTTCTTCAAGTTTATCTTCCTCAATTTGTTGAGCATAAACCATAAGATGAGAAATATTTATATCATGATCAAGCATGGTCGTACGACATTCTTTCACTACTAAATCAAACACTCCCGACACAAACTTACTCATTCCCGACCTAGGATCGAATAGTAGAATCGGAGCATACTAAGACAATTGGGTGAACCTCAATTCATATTCCTTAACACTCATATTACCTTGTATAAGGTTAATAAATTCAAGCACTAAAGCTTCTTTCATCTCTAAAGGGAAGAACCTATCTAGAAAAGCACTCTTGAACTTTTCACACTCTATGGGACCCATTCCTACCGGTCTAGCCTCTTTCCATTGATCATACCATATTTGTGCAACCCCTTTGAGTTGACAAGAAGCCAACTCCGCTTTCTCTACCGGAGTCACTCCCACAAAGTCTAACACCTTAGAGACCTCTTCTATAAACTCTTGAAGATCTTCCTCCATTTTTGATCCATAAAATTCCAAAGCTCCTATCCCGGCCTGAGTCAACAGTTGAAAACCATCCCAAAGTTTCTCATTAGTCACTTTCTCTTCAAAAAGGTCAATTGGAGCTTGAGGAGGAACTTTTTGATCCACTTTTTCTTCCTCATTCCTTCTAACGTTAGCCCTTGAAGTAGTCATATCTTGAAAATCATCGGGCATAGATTAAGAGAAAGATCTAATAGAGTTAAACTCTATGGCACGACTTAGAGAATGAAGAAGTGAATTTTCCTACACATCCAATAGCCTCCTATTCATAAATGTGGCGTGCTTCACATTTATGAACAAGACTCTATTAGACGTGGTTTGAGACATCCTAGAACCATTCTAAACCTTATGCTTTGATTACCAAGTTTTTCAGGACCCAGGGGTACACCCTAGATGTAACATGGCGTAGTTGACCCCAAAGGGGTCTCATACAAGCCACTTAGCATATAACAACATAATATAATAGAAAGTGTTAAAATTTATAACTTTTTTTAATACAATCGAAGTCTCATAAAAATAAAGCGGAAGTCTATTACACTAGTCTCAAACAATCTAATACTTGAAGAGAGTTAGGGACACAACCCATACAAAATCTAAACATAAAAGAAAGACATAAAAGGAAAGGGTGATCGAGTCCTCGATGCTATGAGGACTGATCAAAACATCGCTCTTCTTGATCTACTATGAGCCTAGCCACAAGGATTGATATCAATATCGCCAAACCCTACATTTGATAAGAATGTAGGCAAAAGTATGCGTTAGTAGAAAATGTACTAAATATGATAGCTAGCATAACATCATAAGAGAATAACATAAGGGTTAGTCAACATAAACCATATGCCATAATCATAAGAGATACTTCTTGAAACATAAAACATAAGCATAAGAGAAAATAACATAGTCATAAGAATAATCTCCAACATAGGCATCATATAAGCATTAGTCAACCCTTAGTCCTTCATATCATAATAGGAACATCTCCTAAGTAGCTTCAAGTCATACTTGTGCAATGCATTGATAAGACCCTATAATCCCATCCACACTAAGTATCACCTTAGGCCATCATACATACTTACCATCTTTGATCTCATCCTTAGCTTATTTCTCATAGACAAGGGAACATTCACCTTTAGACACATATGTATTGGAAGAGCCTCTCAAGCTACAATCCAAATTAAGCATTCATCATAAGATCAAGTCATAAGCATATTGAACATATAGATCATCATAACATAATAGGAACATGCCATGAATACCCTCAAAGCATACTTGTGGAATGCATGGATATGATCATATAATCTCACCCATAATAAGTAAACTTCTTAAGTAACCATAGTTCATTATTCATATTCTTATTGTGGGAATTAGCGTTAACCGACATAGACCATGTGAGCTTAACATGGAATCCGGTATCTACCCCACACCAAAAAGGGGTTGCTCTACTTGCCGAAGGTAGGACCATACTCTTAGTTTAGATGGATCCAAATAGCTAAGTAACCTACGAGGGCACGTAGTTTATGGGATAAGTAGATTGCTACTAGAAACCTGAACTCAACTAAGGTAGAAGGTTTCCATATCATGAGATACAAACTTTTGGGAACCCGGACTCAACTAAGGTAGAAGAAACCCATTTGGAAAGTCGGACTCGACTAGCGTAAAAGCTTTCATTGGGAAGCCGAATTCAACTAACATATAAGCTTCCATCTCATATTCAATATCCACTCGGTGCTAAGAATAATTCCCATTTTAGTTCATATTAATTCTTGACTCAAGTTCATATTTATGGAATAATGTCTTGACACTCAATCCAACATAACTCATACTATAGCTCATAGATTCAATAGGTGAGACTAATCTTCCAACCTTAGAATCACTACATGTGACAAACCTTTCACTTCATATCATATTCATGCATAAGTGTGTTTATGAGAATAACCTTTCAACAACACAACAACTAGATCATGAGCATATTCACTTTACTCTCAAAGTGTTCTTAAAACATGTACTAAACTTCATAAAATATGCATAATATCATATCTTTCCCTTTCAAGGGTCAAAGCTCATATTAAATCAACACATCTAGAATGACTACATTAGACATAGATATAATCATAATTCAATTAGTTCAATTACTACAAGCATAATCTCATACTTCACCTCCTTGAGGTTCAAAACTTACTTTCAATCATTACCCCTAGGGTTCAAGAACTAGATAGGTATATCATCATAACTCATGTTATTCTATCACTTTATGCATTCAAACATTGATGAGGTAGATTAAGTGGGTAGAGTCCTTCCACAACAATTCTATCTAATAGTCTACCATCATCAAGTCAACTTCCCTCTTAAGGTCTTAACATACATAATTCATCATATTAGCTTTACCTTCAAAACCCTAGAAGTCAACATTCATAACTATGAGTATTTACTATTAATATCTCTACTCTTTAAAATCATCTCATCAACCTAGATTACAAGGCATTCTAATCACATGCTTCATTATTAAGTGATTCTAGTCATAAATCATCATAAAGGTTCAATCTCAAGCTTTACTAGTCATGATCCATCACATATACTATAATCTAATTCAAGTCATGTCTATATGTTTTCATTCTTGAACTATTACTACAAATCTCATCAATTCTAGAAAATCATCTATGAATCCTCAATTTCCCTTCACAAGGCATAAACCCACATTACTACAATTTCTTCAATTACACTAGAGTTAACCATGGAAAACATATAATATCATCATAAAAAAATGATTCACTACTAAATAAATCATAAATAAGTTATATCCACTCAATTGGATTCATACTCAACTTAACCCACAATATTGGAAAGAACCCTAACTTGAATTGGGGATTTCATCTTCACAATTGGGGGATTTCTAGGGGACTCCATGGATGGAAGAATCCATGGATGAATAAGCTATCATACCTTGATTATAAATCCCTCAAAAATCTTGCAACAATGGAGGAATTTGACCTACCGTGACCCTCTTCTCCTTCTTGAGTTTTCTAGAGAGAGAATTTCTTGGAGGGAATTGGGTTTGATTTGGGGATTTAGAAATAATGAATTAGGATGAATCAACTAGAGGTATAATATCTTTATATAGGTAATCTAAACACTAGTAAAACGACACCACTTAATAACTAATTAATATAGGAAAGTTCAATAATACACAAAACTTAACTGCCTAACCCAAGACACTGCGTCACCCACAAGACCACACCCACGGGGCGTGCTGGTCGTCTGTGGGTGGAGGTTCTGTAACTATGAACCACGAATCCCCTCAACCATGAGGCGTGGACCCTCCTACGGGGCATGGGTGGGTGCACTGCTTTGGGGCAGATATCTAAGGTTATTTTGCTAGGGTCCTCCTCAAGGACCAACCATTGGTCCTTGAGGAGTCGTACCTTGACGTTCTAACCCCAAAACCTCTATTCTATGTACAGAAAGCTAAATTTAAAACTCTAACCCTCACGGTAAGCTCTAGTTTAGCCTAATAGTTTCTGGGGTGTTACAATTAGGCATTAGTATGCATTAGTACATTGAATGTACTAAGTATGTTAGCAATGCATAAGAATAATGAAATCATACTTAAAAAACTTTTCATGACATGAAATGACAAATCTAAATCATAAGATAAAAGGGTTAGAATACATAAGACATAATCATGGTCAATACAAGCTTAACATCTTTAAAATACTTGTGAAATACTTTGAAACTAATCTTAGTTCATTATTATGGGAAGTTTACTATGTAGCCTACATAGACCATGTGAGCTATAACATAGAATCTGGTGTCTATCCCACCCCTAAAATAAATGTCCTTATTTGCCTAGGTAAGAAACATGAGTCTGAGCTAGAGTGGATCCACTAGCTAATGTCTATCTGAGACAATCCTATGGTGGTATTTAGTTATGCAACTTAGGATTGCCATTAAAGGTTAACAAATGTTATACATAAACCTTCATCACAAAATCCCACTCGATACTAAGTAAAATCCCATGGAATAGTCTTTAATCATATTCATATTATCATCCATGGAAAGGTGCAAATAAGCAACCAATTAAGCTAGAGTTCATTTAGAATAGCTCCTAAATCATGATTAAACTTAGGTGAGAAAACCTTTCAACCTTATTAATCCTTATGTGAGAAAACCTTTCATAATCATGTTCTTAGTAGTGCATGAGAAAACTTTCACAACAAAATTGATACTTTACTCTCAAAGCATCCTCAAATCATTTACATCAACTTCATAAAAACATGCATATCTTCATAAATTCATCTTTCATAGTTCATAATCTTCATCATGTGTTCATAGTCTAAAAATCATGGATCATGTATGGGTTCCTATGAATTCAACTCAAAAATATGTATTTACTTCAATTCATACATTAAATAATAGAAAACAATCAATTGAATCATAATTAAAAAGAACTCATGAAGATTGAATAAAACCCTAACTTTGAGTTGAAAATCCAACTTGTGAAGTTGAATATTTTAGGAACCCCATGGAGGAAAGGACTCCATAGGTGAATACAAACATACCCTGGTGATCAAGTCCCAATAGCTATGGGGAATTGAAGATCTTGAAGTGAAACCCTTCTTCTTCTTCCTTAGCTTTAGAGAGAGAATTTCGGGGATGAACTTGGAGGGAAATTTAGGAATTAGGTGAGTGATATATTTAGAATTGGTAGTTTTAGGACTTAATTCAATTATATAGGTCTTGAAATAGGGTTAAAATGACATATATTAGGTGTTAAACTAATAGGGGAAAGACTAAAATTACCTTGACTTAAAAATTGATGAGGTGACTTATATGAAATGTTGGACGGTCGTTTTAAGGCACCACTGGACTTCTAAGGAACCACCCAGGAGACCCCATGTCCTGACAACCTTTCACGGCTGGACTACCCTTCCTAAACAGTCCATCCATGGCTCCACTAGCCATTTAGGGATACGTCTAGGTGAGTCCGAACCCTGGCATCCCTAAACGGCTAGGCCACTATGCCTAAACGGCAAGTGACCCCTTAAATAACCCGTTTAGGCTTATATTAAGGGTTCATGGCTTTTTTTTGGCCCATGGTCTTGTCCGTTAACCCATCTTAACCTTTTATAAATTATGAGGTAATACAAAATCTATGTTTGATGAATTTCCCAAATGTTTCATTAAAACAATATGCCTGTAGTGATTTCTCCTATTAAGATTTGTCAACCTGTCAAAACTTGTTGAATATTAACCGACCTTATGCTGCAGAAAATCATTTTATTCATCATGATCAAGTAGTCGTTGAGGTTTAGATGCAAACCTCTTGGGTAGAATTTTGAGAGGAGCAATGGAATCTTTGTTCCCTTTTACTCATTTGCCTTTGACATTACTTCCTTTTAATAAAGCAGTCTGTTTTGGAGATTGATCTTCTTTTACCACATGGTTTATATTGTTAGGGATATCATCAAGTCCATCTATGATCTCTTTGTTGTTCCCAAAGGTATCAACAAACACCTTTGTAATGTGATATTTTATGGCTGCATTGAATGTATTTATTTCTTCTTCATTAGTTGTCCTGAAAGTTATTTTCCTTGTTGGAATGCATTGTATTCCGTCTGTCAAAGCTTGTTCATTGACTTCTCCTTCAACCAAATTAGTATGGATCTCATCTGCTTGCATCTCTTCTTCCATAATATATCTTAGTGCATCAATAAGAGAATTATTCTTTTCTGGTGTATCATTTGTTGTTGCACCATCATGAGAATTTACATGTGTCGTGGCACTCTTCTCATCCCTCTAATCAGACTGAGGTGATTTTTATTCCGATTTGTGTTTTCACTAACTTGTATGCTTGTATCCTCGTTTATGTCATCTTTTTTTGATTTCCAGTACCTCTTCATGTATTGTTGTATCACATATGCTTCCTAGTTGCTGTTGGCTTATTCTTTCCCCTTTTTCCATTGTTATCTACCACTTCTTTGTTACCTTGGTCATTGTTGTCATGATTGGAAGTTGTTGCCTTGTCCCCCTTGATGACTTGTGTCCCCTTGATGTTGTGTCCTCTCAAAAAAGGCCTCTACCCAAGTCTTGTAGGAATTTTCAGACTCCACCAATGCATCAAACGAATTGCTTATATGAACCTCAGCCTCTTTATTGTGTTGCTTCAATTGTTGCATTTATTTGTACATATCAGGAGTACTAGTAAATACTCTATTGTCCTTGGTGATATGGAAACTCTTGTAATTCAATTCATGCTCAGGGTATTTTGGTCTTTGAAACTTTATATTTTGTTGTCTTTCCTTTCCCTTATTAATACTTGACTCAGTATTGGTCTCATTTGGAAGGCCAGCTACTTTTCCACGATGCAAAACTCTTTTTCTTGATACATGATTCTTCTCCCTTTGTGCGTTCCTTTCCTCCTTGGCAGGTCTCAATTCAGGATAAACGGTAAAACACTCCTCCTCTTTATGACCTTTTAGATTACAAGTCTTACAGTACATAGGAATATAGTCATACTTTATTTTGATCCAAGTAGAAATTATCTCTCCATTACTAGCTTTCTTTATCCCAACATTTATCCTCTTAAGAAAATATTGCAATAGATCCACTTCTACCTTCACCTTTGTGCAACTGGGTCTCAATTGATTTTAAGTAGACATGTCAAGATGAAGAGATTTTCCTACTGTCTGTGCCAAATTAAATAAGGACTCCTTCACAAAGAAATTTGGTGGTAATGACGGAAAGGAGATTCAGGCCGAGTTGTGGTGGTTTCTACCTACGGGGTAAACCAAGGCACCCATTTTAAAGTAACCATTCCTGGCCTTCAGAAAGCAGGCTAGTTTAGAAATTATATGCACATAATACTCAAGGGTCGTTAGTCTAATCAGGATATGCCCATCACGCGAAAAAACCATTCTTGCATTCTGATTTGATATTGCATTGTAAAAGAATTATTTTTCAAAAAGTATTCTAGTTCTGATCATCCCTATAAAAATTTGCCTATAACAACAAATTACAGATTCTCTTGGATGATCATATTGTTGACTTCTTTCTCCACCCATAAAATAGTATGTTCTAATGAACGTAATTGATTTCTTTTATGGGAACAATCTATTTGCATCGGAAGTTTGGGTTGTAGTGACTTGGGGTAATGGTGATGGTTCCTGTCCTGAGAGAGGAGGCTAGCCATTGTTGGCTAAAGCCATATTGGCCGGTGAATAGGCAAGCTAGGGTTTTACGGTGTTAGGTTTACAACCACAAAAGTATGGGACTGTATTTTAATATAAAGTTTTTAACCAATATATCCCTTATTAATTTTTTAACCTATATCTATATATGTGTCTCTTAATTCTAATATACGTAATGTTAAGGGCAATGTTGGATAACATAATTAATTCTCTCTTGATTGTTTAAATTGAAAACTATTTTTGGAACAAGCATCTATAGTATACATGACAAGTAGAAAGGAATGGAGGGAGTAAAAAAACAAGCTTAAAAGAAGATAACAAGTATCTTTAAAGACAAGCTTAAGATATGTTAGGGTTAAACACCAACATTTATAATAGATAGAGTGTTACATCTTTTAGTACATAGATATTTCGTTTCTATACATATATGTTGAAGTAGTTTTTTCACTAGGGAATTTTATTATGGTTAATGGATGAAAAAGGCAGTTTATGAATCCAAATGGGGTGGAAATGAAGTAAAAGATTCATATAGCTAAATTAAACCTTTTTAGAATTAAATTATAGAAGTAGTTGTTATGAGTAAGACAATTTATGAAGTGGTTACCTTTTTGAATGCTTGAGGAGTCATTTAATAGTTTAAAATCTTTAGAGTTTTAGTTTTCTGTGATCATTTAATTACAAAAAAAGATCATTTGTTTACCCTTAGATTTTTGCTTTTAGCTGAAGTGGTATCAAGAAAGAAATTTATCATCTCTCCGATTATGCATTAGGATTAAACATATTTTTTTCCTTGGATTATTTTCATGAATGAAAAAAAAACTAATTTTACCATAGATTTTTTGTTGTAGGAAGGAAGAAACCAAGAATATAAAATGGACAGTTTTTCAACTTCTTTGTTAAGGTTAAGCACCTATATTTTTAATAATTTTTTGATTTCTATGCATATATCTGAAATTGGATATCCAATTTGCCATTAGCGTAGAGACAATTTTTTCACTTCAGAATTTCTTTTTGATTAGTGGTTGAAAAAGGAATTTAACAAATCCAAATTGAGTGTAAGTGATGTAAAGGATTCATACTATTGAATTCAACTAGTTTTAGAGTTGAATTATAGAAGTAGTTGTTATGTCAAAGACGGTTTATTGATTTATGGATTTTTTCCCTTTGTGTTGGATGTGGTTGCATTTTCTTTACAAATATAATTGATGCAATTTTCTTCTTCAGTTTAGAATTCTCTATTTGGTTAAAATAAAGGAAAGAATGGTTGATCATTTGAAATAATTCTTTATATGGTTATGTTTGCTATTGAAATTAATGAGATGTAACATGAAATGCTTATTTGGGAGTTCTGCACTATTACTTACTGAATTGTTCCTAATTATTCCATTGTGTACACTTATCTTTTTCACTTGTTTGATGCTGATCACAAACAAGAAGAAGTAGTTATAGGAAGACTTAAGGAATCCATTTCGTATATTGTGATGACAAAAAATTACCCTCTTTACGTGAGAACAGTACATATCAGTTCTCTGATTGTAGCAACAAAAAGTAGGGGTGTGCATTCATTTTTTTTGTATGGTTTTGTAGATTCCGGTTTGGATTTATCGGTTATTGGTTTTTAAAAAATTTAACCCAATCCGAACCAAAATAAATTTGGTTTGTTTTGATTTTTCTCTATTCGGTTTAGCTATTTGGTTATGTCACTAATTAATCACATAATATAGATATATTTGCAATTAGTAAACAAAATACTAGGCGAAGTAATAATATTGAATCTCTTAAATATACCTTCTCATATAAATCATAAGTAAAATTTAAAACACAATACTTATAAGTATTCCAATTATAGATGTCCAAACATAAAATATAAACTTAATCATAATGAAAGGCATTAACTAAAAAGAGACAAAAGTGGTTAACTCCAACATAATTATAAACCTAAATATTATTATTATTATTATTATTATTATTGTTAAATTTTATTATTAGTATTACATATATATATATATATAGTAGCAATTTAGTTGAAATTTATTCTTCTCTCAATGTGAATCTGAAAATTATCTCAACAATACTGTCCTTTTCTTGTAGCATAGACTAGAATTTGTGTTGTGTTCATAATCTTGACATAGTATCAGAGCTATTGTGAATGAATCGTTGTTTTTCTGATTAGTTCGTGAAGAATTGAGAGATTCATTTAGCGCATTTACATATCATTCGAGTTTTTATTGAAATCTAGGATAGTTCTTTTCATGAATTTTAAGTTGCCTTGAAACATAAGCAATAACCTTCCCATTTTGCATAAGAACACACCCTAGTCCAATTCTTGACGTGTCACAGTAAAAAACAAACCCATCGGACCCTTCCAGTAGAGTTAATACAGGAGCAGAGGTAAGTCTATCTTTCAATTTTTGGAAAATCTTCTCACACGCTTCCAACCATAGGAACTTAACCTTCTTTTGGGTCAATGCCATCAATAGAGAGGCAATCGAAGAAAACCTTTCCACAAACCTTCTATAATAACCAGTTACACCCAAAAAAGCTTCTAATATCCGAAGGGGATAGAGGTCTAGGCCAACTGTTAACCGCATACGTCTTCTTAGGATCTACCTAAATACCCTTACCTGACATAATATGACCAAGAAAATCAACAAATCTCAACCAAAATTTGTATTTACTAAACTTTGTGATGAGTTGTTGGTCCTTGAGGACTTGCAACACCATTCTCAAATGATCGGTGTGCTCATCCTCATTCCTTGAGTAAATCAAGATGTAATTGATAAACACAAAAACAAACATGTCTAGATATTGTCTAAAAAATCTATTCATCAAGTCTATGAAGGCAGCCGGAGAATAAGTCAAACAAAACAACATCATCAAAAACACATAATGACCATACCGAGTTCAAAAATCCGTTGTTGGAATGTCATTTTCCTTCAACCTCAATTGGTGATATCTCGATCGGAGGTCGATCTTAGAGAAATAACGTGCTCCTTGTAGTTGATCAAACAAATCATCTATCCTTAGAAGAGGATATTTATTCTTAATGGTAACCTTGTTCAATTGAGGGTAATAAATACACATGTGAAGTGAACCATATTTCTTACTAACAAACAACACTGGAGCACCCCATGGAGAGATACTCGATTGCATGAAACCTTTAACCAACAAATCCTTTGGTTTCTATTTCAATTCCTTCAATTTTGCCGGAGCCATATGGTAAGGAGGAATAGAGATAGGTTGGGTATCGGGAAGAAGGTCAATACTGAAGTCTATTTCCTTTTGGGAGGAACACCGGGTAGATCATCTGGTAACACTTCTGGAAACTCATTCACAATGGGGACCGACTCAAAAGTAGAGATTTCCAATTCGTATCCCTTGGTACCCAAACAAGGTGATATATGCTACTTTTAGATATCATCTTTCTAGGTTTAAGACAAGAGACAAACTGACCCTTAGGCATATATTTTCCCCCTTTCCACACAAGGACATGTTCATTAGGAAATAGAAACTTAACTACTCGGGTTCTACAATCAACAGAAGCATAACAAGAATGGAGACAATCTATGCCAAGAATAACATCAAAATCTAACATATTAGCTCTACAAGATCAACATGACTGAATCTATGGGATAAGGAGACGGAATAATTTCTATAGACTCTCTTAGCCACAATAGATGTAGAGACGGAAAAAAGATTTAACAACATATTTGGAATAACATCAAACATCATCGCCACATATGGCGACACAAAATACAAGGTAGCACCTGGATCAGGCGAAGCATAAATATCAAAATGAAAGACTTTCAATATACCAGTGACAACATCGGGAGAACCCTCTTGCTTATGACAATTTTGGAGTGCATAGAACTGGTTTCACTTTGGAGCACTTGAACCCGAACCACTAGGTAGAGCTTTCCTATCATCCTTTACCTTTTCAAGTCTAGATGGACAATCTCTCAAGTGGTGACAACTCTTGCCACAATCAAAATAGTTATCTATGCCCATAAAAAAAATTCCGGGATGATTTTTGCAACACTTTTGGTTTGTGGGAACCGAAGATCAATTTATGCCACCATTTCCTCCTAAAGGCTTATGGTTAGACACCCTATCTTTGTTGAACATAGGAGTCGGAGAATTGGAGGAACCTTGACCAAAAAACCTTTGTCAAAACCTAGAATGACTATGTCCAGTCTTTTCCCTCTTTGCCTCTCTAGACTTTTCCTTAAGGTTCTCCTCTTTGATATGTTCAGCATGAATCATTAGAAGAGAAATTTTCATTTTCTTAATAAGCATGATTGTACGACAGTCCTTGACCACCATTTTGGACACACCCGATACAAACTTACTCATCCTTGCCCTAGAATCGACAACCATAGTCGGAGCATACCTAGTCAATTGAGTAAACATCAATGCATACTACTTCACACTCATATTTCCTTGATGAAGGTTGATGAACTCAAGTACCCTTGTCATTCTCATGTCAAGAGGAAATAACATATCAAGGAATGCATCCTTAAGCTATTCCAAATCAATAGGACATGCATCAACCGCCCAATCTTCCTTCCATTGGTTGAACAAAACTTGAGCAACACCTTTAAGTTGGTAAGTAGCCAATTCCACTTTTCCACCAGCGTCACTCCCATAATCATCAAAACCTTCTACACCTCATCAATGAACTCTTGAGGATCTTCCTCAACTTTAAAACCATGAAACTCCAGAGGATTCATCCGAGTGAAGTACCTTACTCTGGTTGCCGCTGGACCCACATTAGGGTTCACAGGGACCAACTTGAAAAGCCGCCCGAAACTCCACATTAGTCACTTGTTAGGCCAAAGGGTCGGCCGGAACTTATGTAGCTTCTTGAGGAGCTTCTTCTTCCACATTCTCATTCACATTCCCCATTATCTATGCTCTCTGAGGGGGCCATATCCTGAGTTAGTATAAAAGCATAAGCCACAAGAATATTCATCATATAAATAATGATAGCATAATAGAACCATCTCATAAGTAACCCTAAGTTATACTTGTGCAATACATAGATAAGATCCCATAATCCCATCTACACTAAGTACCACTTTTAGGCCACCATAATCATACTTACCATTTTTTTTATATCATCTTTAGATAATACTCATAGAAAAAGAAACCTTCATATTTACCAAGTCATATTAAGGAAAGTAACTCATAGCCACAATCCACATTAAACACACTCCATTTCATAAATCATCATAACATAAAAGGAACACACCATAACTACTCTCAAAGCCTGCTTGTGCAATACATGGCTGACTTCCCATACCCCCACCCACACTAAGTAGAGATTCTTGAGTAACCATAGTTCATAACTCATATTCTTGTTCATAGTAGGAATTAGCCTTAACCGACATAGACCATGTAAGATTAACATGGAATCTGGTGTCATGCCCCACACCGAAAAAAGGTGTCCTACTTGCCTAAGGTAGAACTAAAATGTATTAGCTTTTTGGGTGGATCCAACAGCTTAATAACCTACGGGGGCACGTAATTATATGATAAAGAGATTTCTACTAGAAAAGCCAACCTTACTTAACGGGGGAGCTTCCATCTCATGAGATTACTTTTAAAAACCCGACCTTACTTAACGGAAGAGCCTCTATCTCATATTCAATATCCATTCGGTGCTAAGCATAATTCCCATAGAGTACTTCTTGAATCCTAACTTGTTTCATTAGGATAGCTCATTAGATCATGCGTGAGAATAAATTTTCACCGTCCATGTCTTCATGTTAGATTCAATTAGGTAGAACTGACTTTGAACCTAGAGTCTTTATTATGTGAGAAAACCTTTCACATCATGTTCATTATGTTAGATTCATTTAGGTGAGAACTGACTTTCAACCTAGAATCTTCATTATGTGAGAAAATATTTCACATCATGTTCATTATGTTTTCATGAGAATAGCCTTTCAATTAACAAATTAATATCATCATAATCAGGGTCTCTTCATTCATAGTCATGCATACGTGTGTGTGAGAGAATAACCTTTCAACAACACCACAATTACAACAAAGTCATAATCACTTTACTTTATCATAAGGTGTTCTTAAAGCATGTACACAACCTTCATAAAGCATGTATAACATCATATCTTGCCCTTTCAAGGACCAAGGACCATATTCAATCAACACATCTAGAATTCATTATATTAGACATGGATATATTCATAGTTCAAGTGATCAAGTCATTAAATGCATAATCTCATATGCTCAAAATATAGGTCATGTTGGTGAAGCCTTTCCACAATAATACCATATAAAATTAAACCTACATGATGGATTCACTCCTAAAGTCTTAATATTCTTGGTTCATTCATATTAGATTCTACCGTCATAGCCCTAGAAATCATAATCATACTATAAGACTTACCCTCAAGAAATACTTCACATGGTAATCATATATGCCTAATTCTCAAGGTCATCTAACCACACACTTCATTCTTAAGCAAGTCTAGTCATGTATCATCATGTAAACTCAATCTCAACACTACATAGTCATGATTCATCCTATAAGCCCAAATATCATTAGTTCATGTCTACAAGCCTTACCTTTAAGTAATTCATATATAGTTACTCTAATTTCAAGTAATTCATAAAGAAATTCACCAATCTTAGAAGATCATATCTAAGCCCTCAATTGCCTCTTTCATGGCATAACACCAATTTATATCAATTTTGACCCTAAAACCTTAGATTAATCAAGAATACATGTATAATCATCCTAAAATAATGTAGAACCATTATCCAGTCAATTGGATAAACATATAACAATACGCACTTTTAAAATCCAAATTGGGAAAATAGTGAAATTCATGGATTCTTGGGAAATTCATCATGAAAACAGTAATGAATCATCAATTTGATCATAATATAAAGCAATTAAATCATTAAAAATCATTTTTGAAGTGAACCCATGACTTGGAGTAAAACCCTAGCTTTTGGGGGAAGTTTCAAGTTTTGAATTAAGTTTGGGAGAGGCACCATGAATGAAAACTATTCATGGATTAAGGACTACCATACCTTATTGAAAAATTCCCATGAATTTGAGGAGAAAGCTTGATTCTTTAACCCTAGCTTCACCTTTCTTCTTCTTCTTCTTCCTTGGAGTTCTAGAGAGAGTTTGTTTTGGGGAAAGTTGGTTATGGATTTGAGTTTGGGATTTTATGAAGTGAATGGGTTAGTTAATGACTTAAAAACACTTAAATAGGTGAATTAAAACAATAGAAAACGACCTCATATCATACTAAATAGAGTAGGAATTACCCAAACTACCCCTACATTAAGCCGACCTAGGACCAACTTACAGGACCCATCCATGACCCCAACCTACGGGGAGTGGACTTACCCTTGACCCATACTGGTTGGGCGTGGGTTGGGGTTTGCTGCCCCTAACCTTGGTCTTGACCTATGAACCTCCTTCCACGGAGCATGGACTACCCTACAGGGCATAGGTCCCTCTGCGGGTCGCTGGTTTGCGCAGTTTTGAGGAGGGTTTAGGGTCCTCCTCGAGGACCCTTGGTTGGTCCTTGGGGAGTCGTACCTTGACGTTTAACCCCTAAACCCTTCATTCTAAGCATGAGAAGAAACTTTTACGACTCTAACCTTTTCGTTAGGCTCTAATTTAGTCTACAAATTTCCGGGTTGTTACACCTCGCATCCATTTTTTGATGGTTCCATTGAGTTAAATGCGCTGAGTTTAGTTGGGTAGAATATTTGGTTTGTGTACTTGGGTTGTGATTGAATCTCGAGGTTCTATTCAGTGATTTTACTATCTTCTATGCACTGTTTGTTGTTGATTTATGGTGTGGAGTATTTTGTTCTTCACGATTGCTAGATCCTCTTTTGCGATTGCGGGGAGTTGTTTTCCATGTGCATCGTGATAGCGTGAAGCCATTCACGATCACTGATACGCTCAAATTACACCTCCCTAAAGAAGTATAAGTAATCGTTGTCAAATAAAGAACCCAACTTGTAGGTTGGGGTCGATCCCATGAGGAATATGGTTTAGACTTAAACTTAACTCACAATTATATCTTTTTAGTCAAACTATTTCCGATAAAAGTAAACAGGGTGGTTGTTGTAAATACAGTAACAGATTGTTGATTTGAATGAATAAGTAACAAGTAAGAAAGATTTACAAATTGAGTTATCAATATAAGATGGAAACTAGGGTATATGTGTTCCCTACAAGCTCTTAACGCAGTAATCCTATCATAGTGTTTGACATGCAAGATTGGTAAGCTAGGTCTCCCTAAGTGATTGGTCCTCCAAGTAGGAAATTTCACCACGCAACTTGGTCCGTCTACGAGTGTATGCTTTACTAACCCTTACCTTTACCCCAGATTAGTCATCATATCAATTTAGTTTAGTTTTCACACTCACTTCAATTGAAATCAGACTATTAGATATCATCCACTAAATCTCTGTTGTTTAATCATTTTCTCATTCATTACCTCCTTGGTCCGACAACTAGGAACGAGGCGAGTTCTAACATTGGACACCGTTAAAAAGACTTCTAAATGAAAGGATTAACAATACATGCATAAACACTATTCAAGAATTACTTAATTATTACTCATACTTTGTTAATTGCTCATAGTTCCCACAACCTTAGTTGTGGATTTAGCTACTCATGCTTGAGAGTTCACAATTCAAAATTAGGTTAAAAGAATTCATGAACTTACAGTTAAATTAGATGAAACCCGAAATCTTGAATTGAAATTCAAAGTAAAAATTGTATAAACCAACTTCCGGAAATTAATTGCTAAGAGTTTGCAAAATAATTCCAAAAAACCAAAATATAAAACCTTACAATAAAGTCTAACCCTCAAAAATGAGAATTACAACTACTATTTATATAAAACAAATCCCAAATTCAGTAGGAAACAAAATAAAGAAATAAACTTCTCAGACGCGGTTTCGATCGACGCCTCGACCTACGGACCATGGGTTGACCTACGGTCCGTAGGTCACCTCCGTGGTTCAGGTACTGCAACCACAAATTCTCTGATCTCATCGACGGATGTGCAGGACGGGTCGACACTCGACCTACGGTCCGTCGTTGTCTCCGTTGTTCCATACTTGGTCAGATTTCCCTGAACTTGCACCTACGCTTGCCTACCTACGGTCCGTGGATTGGACTACGGTACGGCCTGCCACTCTGTGGTTTGAGTACTGAAACTCAACTTCCTGACCAGGAGCTACGACTGCCCATTGGCCCGTCATTAGACCTACGGTCTGTGGTTGGGTCCGTTTGTGGCTCCTTCCGCACTTTTTAGCTTATATCTCTCAACCGCATCTGAACTTATTTCTTGCAAGAATTACAAAAAAGCCATTATTTTGAACAACAAAATAGCCCAAGACACACACAAACTCTAAGTTAAATGCATCAAAAATACCATAAACTCACGGTATATCAACACCCTCAAATTAACTTGTTGTTTGTCTTCAACCGACATTCTAACACTCTAGACGATACTTATGTAGAAGCAAACATACAAACTCAAGCAATCACATGGCTTTCTAAATCAATTCCATCACTTAGTGCAAATCTTTCATCTAGACTCAACAAGCTAACTCATGTGGATCAAAACATGACATAGACAGACCAATACACACCACAACATACACTTTTTACAATCACCAAGGTACCAACTCTCCAACAATGTAACTAGTGCCCTAACTCCAAAATAAATCCTTTTTTCACACAACAAATCTGAATTTCAAGTTTAAGGATTCATTCATCACTCACGCTCAGAAGTGACTTCAAGTATACTTAGTGCTCAATACCATATGCTTGCCCTTATTTTCACTGCATAGACTCTCCAAACTATTCACTAGGATCACTATAAGAATTTCTTAGCTTGTAACGTAGGCTCATGGTCATGTAGGGTACATTTAGGTACTTTTAGTTACTTTTCTGCCTCCTTTACATGACATTTGCTTTTTACCTCTCGTCTCAACCAATTCTTGACATCCTTTTTTATTTTCTGCTCTTTTCCTTCATTCTCTTCAACACAGAAGTGACTTTGACTTTATCGCTCTTCTTTTGTTTTTTCATTTTTTTACTTCTTCTTTATTTGTTTCTCATCATCATTATCATTCTTTTTTATTTTTTTTACTTCAATCACATATTTTTCTATCTTTTTCTTTCCTCTATACAACTCTTTTCATACCCTTTTCTTTCGGTTTCCTTTTTCGCAACCACCCTCAACTTATGTATTTTGCATGAGTTGAGGTGCACAATGTCCGATGTCGGACCAGGGCCAAGATTAAGGTAACTTTTTGAATTAGCCACCCTCAACTTAGGCTTTTGGCCTAAGTTAAGGTGCACATGTACAAGGAGGGACAGGGCCAAAACAATCTTTTAGGGAAGGTGAGTAAGGTGTATTGAAAGAAGTGGTCTACATTAGGCTCAAACATTTGAATCAAGGGGAGAATTTATTTCTTTTGGTTGAATAATTTTAGGCTTTAGTGGACTCATTTGAACAAAGGCCTATGATCATCTCCCAATTCCTAGCCTAGATTGTCTTAACAGGACCAACGGGGCAAGTTCTAGATTGGCACACACTACATGAACATACAAAATCATCTCACACACACTTGGCACATTGTTTCATTACCGGATTATTAATTACCTAGTTCAAGTTTTAGCTTGAGTTATGTTATCATACCGGTTCCTTATCATGTCATATGAAGATCCAACACATTCAACTCATTCATCCTATAGATCTAACACATTTCAAAAAATTTGGTCATGTATCAATTTCATGCTCTTATGCCATCATGCTTTCATTCTTTTACTTACTTCTACACATACAATCCTAAACATGCCGGTTCAACATACAAATAAATCAGTCCCTTGGGGGAAAAGAACACAGGCATGAAAACCCCAAGAGAGGATTATGAGTTGTGTTACTCAGACTTCACCGTATCACTCACAACCCATTTAGCCCACCCCCAACAAAATATGGTGCAATTGCCCTCAATGAACGAAAATAAAAAGTAAAGAATAGGATGAAGAAAACCTGTGGCGCATATGCGCCGAAGACCCATCAAGAAACGGGTGGGTCTGGTTTCCCAACACCGAATGGATCAATACTCGGGATGCCATCAGTAGTGCCCGCACCAACAGTAAGAACACCCTCATTAGTGCTCTTACCAACAGTAGTGCTAACCGAACTTGAAGGGCCAACATCAACCTCTCAGGCACACTGCTGCCACACCTCCTCATCAATGATGGACTACCTCTGGGCTTCCTCCAACTACTGTCGCTCATTCTTCCTCCAACACCCTCAGTAGTGCTCTTACCAACAGTAGTGCTCAGAACGGTGGCGCTTGATGTTTTGCATATTTCGTAATCAATGACACAAGTTCCAATACAAATGTCTACGAATCGTGCAATAGTATAGTAACCCAACCAAGGGTTAGGGTCGTGTCCCAAGGGAGCGGTTCTGTAAATTAATAGAAAAATAAAATCTAGTTCTAACTAGTCGTAGCTAAAGACATTAACGATTAAAAATATTGTAAATTAAAGGGGGACACAAAAGTGTCAGATATCAATTTGGGGGTTTTGTCACGATTATAGCTAAAACAGCAAAAGTAACAAGAAAATCAAGTATGGGGACGAGTTCTTGGGGTGTGACCGCAATTCAAGTTGAGTTAAATAGTTGGGTACATGCTTTCGATAGGAAATTTGCAAGATAATAGTGACTAGGCTAAGCTATAGATGGAAATAAATTCCCTCTCAGGCAACTTATCCCGTTTCAAATGCGTTCCTCTCGGACACCCATTTGTTGCATGAAGACCAGCCTACGCCTTAACCCACTCACTCTCTCGAGCTGAGTGTTAGGATATGGGACTAGGGCTCACCCTCTCGGGCAGAACCTCATGTCGACCCACTCCTTAGGCCATCAGTCTAGTGGTCTTGGTTTCGCGATCTCTCTCTCGGAGAAGCCGAATACACATGGGTTGCTTTGTATTTGCAACTACAAACCCATTAACTTAAACCATAACCACTAGGTGAAATCACCATTAAAATACATCTAACCTATCAGCAAGCAAGACCCAACAATAATATCAACACATATTTGCAAAATCACACCCCAAGAATGGGGTTTTTTTAGCCACACATCAAGAAATAACAAAATACACCTAAAATTATAGTGAAATCAAATGGGTATAAGAAATTAAACCTTGATTTAAGCAAAGGAAGAAGAATAGAGAAGACCTACTTCCAACTTGGGGAAGATGAACTTATTTCTTCAAGTTTCCAAAACCCTCTCCAGACTTGATAGTAAAAGTACAAAAAATATAATTTAATGCTAAAAATTCTATTGTCCACTGATACTACAAAAACTGATACTAAACTATAACTCTTAACGAGTATTTATAGTTTTCAAAAATATGTGATGTGGCGGATCACTCGGCGACATTAGTCAAAAGCGCCGATCAACTCGGCGATTCACCTTTTGGTGTAGTTCATCGCCGTCTTGCATCATCCTTTGGCATCGTGCTCTGGGTCATTGGGCGACATAGTACTGCTTCGCGGACCTTCTCGGCGATGCGTCGACTGCTCCTTTTTTTGCTGACTTGATCCTTTCCTTCAGGGCTCAGCACACTGGAACAAAAGGCAAAGTGAGACCCTTCAGGGATTCGCCAAGTGAACTCGGCGATCCTCAGTCTTTTATTTTCTTGTTGTTTTCAGCCTTTTCGTTCCTTTTTGCGTAGTAGTGTCCATGCTTTCCTTTAAACTTCAAATACCTGAAACTTAAAGATTTTGATCAGATATTGAGATAAAATAAGCATTTGAGGACACAATTCCTATTAAAATATAGCTATAAATGAGTCCAATTTCAACACCCCAACTTAAACTTTTGCTTGTCCTCAAGCAAACTCAAGTCCAGCTGTTCAAAAAGGGTGTCTCAAACAGTGCTACACAAGACTCAATCATGAATGTACACAACAAGACTTCAAACTACTTCTGCAAATATACAATTGTGTACTCAAAGATTCAAGTTGTGACACACCATTACCAAAGATTCTCATGTTCACAATACTTTCTACTAATGTATGTTCAAGCTCAAAGAAAGTATCTAAATGCCCTCACACAAAGAGTGATTCCATATTCACACATAGAGGCTACTCAATTTAAGATCAGGAATCAGATGCAACGCTCACACTCAAAAAGAGGAACACAATGCATGTTTTCACCCATAGGTTTTCCCTTATTTTTTCGGTTCGGC
Organism: Solanum piurae; assembly: GCA_029582685.1. NCBI lineage: Eukaryota > Viridiplantae > Streptophyta > Magnoliopsida > Solanales > Solanaceae > Solanum > Solanum piurae. The sequence continues at coordinate 23,719 of JAJOOO010010300.1, forward strand.
TTACTCAAGATAAAAAAGGTCTTTTCAAGGCTTGTAATGGGGCTGAGTGCATAGGTATGGTCATTTAGGTTCAGTGACTTCTTCATCCTCATAAGATGTGGTGTTCTCACAACGTCCATTTCCTTTCCTTTGACACTTTTTCTTCCAGTGCTTCTAAGTCATCCTTTCATTCATTCTCTATGTATTGCTTGGAAACCCAATTCCTTCTGCACTTTTATTCCAAAAAAAATTTCCTAAGGGTTTCCATTTTGTTTTGCAATACCATGGGTTAGAGAGACTTTTTCTTGTGATTCCTGACTTCTCCTTTTCCTTTTCACCGCACCCCCAACTTAGGCTTTTGGCCTAAGTTGGCTATTCACTAAATCACAACTCAAGAGGATTATAGGTAATGGGTTAAGTAAGGTCTAGGGTTCATCAAGGTTCTTCCAAAGAAAGGTAAGGCTCAAGGGGTGTTCAAAAGAGTTTCACACGCTCACTAGTAGGCCACAAAATAGGTATATGTCAAATTTGACTCACACTCTTTAAAGTTGCCTAATATCTTATCAAAAGGACACCTTTCTAAATCAATCAGACTAACAGGGCAAATTCTGGGTTTATTCATGCATGGTTCAAAGAAAGCTAATCACACAAGGCATCGACACTTAAGTCAAAAAAGACTACACACTTTCACTAGTGTGCAATAGTCATTACAAGAGAATCAATTCGATAAATGGCTAATCACAACAAGATGCAAAGAGTTCACATATTGTCTATGCAACTTCATTTGGTCTCGTCATAGCCGCACATTTATGTTCGTTCGATTGAGAGCACTATTCAAGTTATCAGTATTGATCGAAACCGAGACTTAAATTATGTGAAACAACAACCACTTTCAACACAAAAGGTGGCGAAAATTTTTGAGAGATAATTTTTTTTCGAAAGTGTCAAAATCATTTTTAATTTAAAACCAAAAGGAGCTGTGAGCTCAATCATCCACAGAAAGCAGTGTAAAAACAATTTTAAACAGAACAACCCAAATATACACAAAACACGAAACTATCAACATAAAAGGTATGGGCCTCAACCCACCACAAATAAATGCGTTTGTCCTCAAATGAAGATAATAAGTATCCAATATTTAAAGAACAGTGAAAGAGGTAATGAGGGCATCCTGTCTACATGCTTTCTCCATTTGTCGTGGAATTATTACCGAGAAAATAAATACGGTTATTAAGGGACTGACCTTTAGTGCTTGTTGAAATACTACTGAGAAGTTAGGCGGCAATTCAATCCAAATCCGCGCACAAACTAATGAATCAAAATACTCCAAAAGTGCAAGAAATATAAAACTGTAGTGCAGGTGTGGGTGTTGAACAAATAAAAAGGGTTGGAAAGTGAATGAAGTTGGAAATTCTAAACCTTTGTCTTGTAAAAACTATCCACTCAGCGGCGTTAGTCAAAATCGCCAACACACTCGACGGAACGCAGATTGTTTGGTTCTCCGCCGAAGTTTATAGAACCTCTGGTTTATGGGGGTTCAAACGGTAGTTTCCATCATGATCGCCGACATGATCAGCGATTCGCCAATGATTTCCAAAACTTGCTGATTTTTACAGACTCTAATGTTGACGATGTCTAGAGTGGAACGGCGGATAAGGTCGAATTCTCCGATCCTTTCAGTGACTCGTCGATTGGATTCATCACTAGCCTATCTGCACCTTTTGATCACTCTTCATACTTCCATCTGCACAATCAACACACCATTATTTTATCAAAGCTAAATAAAGTAATACATGGTTTTGGGTTGCGTCCCAAACAACGCCTTAGTTAATGTTGTGGCATGACGCAACAGCACCTTCAGGCGTCTTCTAAATACACCACTTCAACCAAAGAAATCTCTTGACAATCCCCAAAATATAATTTCAGACGTTGACCGTTCACTTTAAATGGAGGTCCTTCCTGATCTTCAATTTCTATGGCACCATTGGTGAACACTCGTGTTACTCTAAAAGGTCCAGACCATTTGGATTTGAGCTTTCCGGGAAAGAGTCTAAGTCGAGATTTGTATAACAAAACCCAATCTCTTACCTTGAAGTCCCACTTGAGTATTTGAGCATCATGCCATTTCTTCATTTTCTCTTTGTAGATGGCTGGACTTTCATACGATCTGAGTCTAAATTCATCTAGTTCGTTCAACTGCTCTACCCTCCCTCTTGAAGTTTTTGACTAAACCAAATTTAAGGCCTTCAATGCCCACAATGCTTTGTGTTCTAGTTCGACGGGAAAATGATAAGCCTTACCATAAACCAACTGATAAGGAGACATACCGATAGGTGTCTTATAAGCAGTCTGATATGCCCATAGTGCATCATCAAGTTTCCTAGACCAGCCAGTTCTGTTGGCATTTACTGTCTTTGCCAGGATGCTTTTGATTTCCCGATTTGACACTTCGACTTGGCCACTTGTTTCGGGATGGTATGGGGTTGCTCACGTGTGTTTCACCCCATATTTACTCAGTGCTGTTGAAACCCACCTATTGCAAAAGTGAGACCCCCCATCGCTAATGATTTCCCTAGGAGTGCCAAACCTTGCGAAAATGTAGCATTTCAAAAATTGGACAACACATTTTCCTTCATTGTTTGGAAGTGCTATGGCCTCTACCCATTTGGAGACATAATCTACAACCACCAAGATATATTTATTTCCAAATGAGCTCACAAATGGGCCTATGAAATTGATCCCCCATACATCGAATAGCTCGACTTCCAAAATAGGAGTTAGAGGCAACTTGTACCTTCTAGACACTCTACCTTGCTGCTGACATTGCGAGCATTTCTTTGCAAATTCATGTGAATATTTGTATAGGGATGGCCAGTAATAACCACTTTGGAGGACTTTAGCGGCAGTGCGAATACCACTATGGTGACCTCCTACTGGAGATATATGGCAAGCATGGAGAATTTCTACCGCTTTCTCTTCCGGAACACATCTCTTAATAACATGGTCAGAACACTCTTGAAATAAGTAAGGTTCATCCCAAAAGTACTTTTTAACAACGAACATAAATCTCTTTTGTTGGTAAAAGGTTAGCTCATCGGGTATCAATCCACTCACAATGTAGTTTGCAAAGTTTGCATACCATGGTGTGGATTTGAGAGATATAGCAAACACCTGTTCATCGGGGAAGGAATCGTCTATGTCGACCTCACGCTCGGCATCTTCTCTTCCTTCCAACCTTGATAAGTGGTCGGCCACTTGATTTTCGCAACCCTTTCGATCTCTCACTTCAAAATCAAACTCCTGTAGTAATAGCACCCACCTTATCAAGCTTGGTTTTGCATCTTTCTTCGCCATCAAGTAGCGGAGTGCAGCATGATCAATGTGTACTATTACTTTGGTTCCTAGCAAGTATGCCCGAAACTTTTCAAATGCATATACCATGCGAGCAACTCCTTCTCCGTGACTGTAAAATTTCGCTGGGCACTATTCAGAGTTTTGCTTGCGTAATAAATTGGGTGAAATAGTTTGTTGCGCTTTTTCCCCAATACTACTCCCAATTCCATCCCACTAGCATCACACATTACTTCGAAAGATTTGGACCAATTAGGACTGACTCTAATCAGGGTGGATACTAATTTTTATTTCAGACACTTAAATGAGACCATACAAGCATCATCAAAATAGAACTTCACTTCCTTCTCTAGGAGTTTGTATAGTGGTTGTGCAATCTTTGAGAAGTCTTTAATGAACCTTCGGTACAAACCTGCATCACCAAGAAGCTGTGAATACCTTTCACTGAAATTGGTGGGGGTAATTTCTCAATGACCTCAATTTTTGCCTTGTCAACCTCCAGACCCTTTTGCGACACCTTGTGCCCAAGAATGATTCCTTCCTTCACCATAAAATAGCATTTTTCCCAATTGAGAACCAGATTCGTATCCACGCATCTTTCGAGCACCTGTCCTAAATGTGTCAAACATTCCTCAAATGTGTCCCCTACGACTGAAAAGTCATCTATGAATACTTCCATAGAGTCTTCGGCCATATCCGCAAAAATAAACAACATGCAACGCTGGAATGTTGCTGGGGCATTACATAACCCATCCTTTTGAATGCAAATGTTCCATAAGGGCAGGTAAAAGTGTTTTTCTCTTGGTCTTCTGTCGTGATAGAGATATGATTGTAACCATAATATCCATCTAAAAAGCAATACCACCCTTTTTTTGATAACCGGTCTAGCATTTGATCCATAAATGGCATTGTAAAATGATCTTTCTCGGTCCATGAGTTAAGCTTTCGATAATCCATGCATACTCGCCACCCAGTCACCGGTCTTGTCGGCACAAGTTCTCCTTTTGCATTTGGGACTACGGTTATACCCCTTTTTTTCGGTACACATTGCACTGGACTTACCCACTTACTATCTGTGATAGGATAGATCACTCTTGTATCTAGCCACTTGATGATTTCTTTCTTCACTACCTCTTGCATTGGAGGGATCAATCTCCATTAATGATCCACACTAGGTTTACATTCACTGTCAAGCCGAATCTTGTGAGTACAGATCCCAGGAGGAATTCCTACCATATCGGCTATTGTCCATCTAATAGCTTTTATATGCTTTTGTAGTACTTCAATGAGCAATTTCACCTGCCCTTCGAGCAAATCGGCTACAATAATCACTCGTAACGTGTTATTTCTCCCAAGAAGGCATACTTTAGATGAGAGGGTAGGACTTTTAATTCCAGATTCAGGGGTTCATTTATTGATGGCTTTGCAAGAGGACTTTCTCTATTTTTCAGGTTGATGTACAACTTGATTGGATTCCTTGAGGATACACCTAACCCTGATAAGGCAGCTACCATTTCCCCATAGCCTTGAATTTTAGATTCATCATAGTTAGCGAGTACATACTCAAGGGGTTCATTCTTTCGCAGTAAATGGCTAACACTTGCCACTGCCTCATCTATAACATCCTCAGTAGACACCACATGGATATTACTTGATTTCTTCATGGATTTACAGATATTGAAGGTCACCTTATCATCATTCACACAGAACTTCAATTTTCCGCTTTCGACATCCACCAATGCTCTCCTAGTAGCCAAAAAGGGCCTTCCCAAAATAATGGGGATTTCAGCATCGATCTCACAGTCTAAAATCATGAAATCAGCCAGAAAGATGAACCGATCTACTTTTACCAATATTTCATGGACTATCCCCACTGGGTGCTTGATTGATCGATCAGCCATAAGGAGTCTTATTGTGGTTGCCTTTGGTTCACCCAAACCAAGTTGTTTGTATATTGCATAAGGCATCAAGTTAATGCTTGCTCCCAAGTCACACAAAGCTTTAGCGAATTAGAGCATGCCAATTGTGAATGCCCCAGGATCTTCTCTCTTAGTGATTGACTCATTTGTCATAATTGCGCTGCAACTATGGGGCACCTCAATCGTTTCATACTCCAAGCTCCTTTTCTTTGTAACCAGCTCCTTCATCAATTTGGCATACCCCGAAATGTCCAACAATGATTCTACTAGAAGGAGGTTAATTGATAAGTTCTTGAATACTGACAATTTCTTTTTGAACTTCTCATCTTTATTCTTCTTTTTCAAATGTTGAGGAAATGGTGGAGGTATTTTGGGTAAATGGTGCGTGATTTTTGGAGCTTGGATATGTTGCTCTGCATCATCTTGTGGTTCTTTGGCAAGGTTTTGTGGAATAGGTGATTCCCGTTCATCTATACCCTGGCTCTCTTCCTGCATGCGAGGGTCCTCATCTGCCATCACATTCCCTTTTTCCATTTTTCCACTATGGGTTACCACAGTCACCCCCCCTTTCATTATCTTCCATTAGTGTTCTGGAGGATAATTTAGCTGTTAATAGACTCAATTGACCTTCTAGTGTTTTGATGGCATCAACGTGAGAATTCACTTTACTGTTTAGTGATGAAAAGTCATCTCTCATTGCTTTCAGCATATCATCAGAACCCTCAACTTTATCCAGTATGCGTGACAATAGATTATTTACTCGAGGACTACTTTCGCTCCTTTTTTATTTTGGGCTTTTACTCAATTGAGTACGGTCTTCCTCATGGTCATCTTGCTCAGCCCAATCGTGGAAATATCTCCTTGATTCTTCATTCTTATAATGGTTCCACCTTTGATTTCTACCCCGCTGTTGATAGCTTGGTTGTAAACTCTCCTCATATATTATGGAGTCCCAACCTTGATTTTCCCCCGGCCTTAAGTAACCGGATGAAGACCCCCCCTCAATTCCTTTGGAGTTCCAACCTTGATTCTCCCCCGGTCTCAAATAACTAGAAGGAGAACCCTCCTCAACTCGAAATACTCCATACGTCCCCTTCATGTGCTCGTGTATCACTTCTATTTGAGACAACATATTTTTGATGTTTTCGTCCCTTTCCCTTTCTTTTTCGAGTTGTTCTTGCGCTAATCTTAAGCACAGTGGGGAAACTTGGTCATCTTTTGTGTACCATGCTTGATTTACTCTAGTCATGCCATCTAGGAGATATTATGCTACTTCAAATGATTGTAACATTATTCTTCCTTGCACTAGCTGATCAGCTATCCCTTTATTAACTGAATCCAGACTACGGTAAAAATATTGGAGCAGTAACTCACTCGGCAATCTATACGTTGGACATTTTCGCAAAATTCTCTTAAATTGTGTCCAGGATTCGTGAATTGGTTCGCCCTCCTTTTGATTAAAACTTTGAATGTCGTCTCTTAGTTTCATCATTTTTGATGATGGAGGGAAGAATCTTTCATGAAAAGTTGTTCCCAACCCCTCCCATGACTTGATGGAGTTCTTTGGAAGCTCGATCAATCACCTAGTGACTTTCCCGGTTAATGATAATGGAATAAGCGCAGTCGTATACATTCTTGCGATAGATTCTTGAATAACAGAGTTGTGCACATTTCTATGAAGCTTTATATATGTTCATACGAGTCTTCATGCTCTAACCCTCCATATACACCTCTTGAATGTATGAGATGGAGTGCTGTGCCAGTAACTTCAAATGTTGCATTTATGTCTGCTTGTGGCATGCGAATTGCATTCATCTCAACCACTTGGGCAGGGTTGTACACACTATTAATATCATCAATATCATTTCGATGAAAAGCATAACCCACTGGGTTGCCTGCTTGGAAGCTATTTTCGCCGTTCATACTCATATGGCTGCTGAAACACACAAATACTCAAAACAAAATTGCAAATTAGGTAAGTAAACTATAACTAAGAAGAACAAAAATTCTACTAATCTAAAAATTCCCAAGTAACACCACTCCCCGGCAGCGGCACTATTTTAATGTTTTGCATATTTCATAATCAATGACACAAATTCCAATACAAGTGTCTACGAATCGTGCAGTAGTATAGTAACCCAACCAAGGGTTGGGGCCGTGTCCCAAGGGAGCGGTTCTGAGAATTAATAGAAAAATAAAATCTAGTTCTAACTAGTCGTAGCTAAAGACATTAACGATTAAAAATATTATAAATTAAAGGGGGACACAAAAGTGTCAGATATCAATTTGGGGGTTTTGTCACGATTATAGCTAAAACAGCAAAAATAACAAGAAAATCAAGTATGGGGACGAGTTCTTGGGTTGTGACCGTAATTCAAGTTGAGTTAAATAGTTGGGTACATGCTTTCGATAGGAAATTTGCAAGATAATAGTGACTAGGCTAAGCTATAGATGGAAATAAGTTCCCTCTCAGGCAACTTACCCCGTTTCAAATGCGTTCCTCTCGGACACCCATTTGTCGCATGAAGACCAGCCTACGCCTTAACCCACTCACTCTCTCGAGCTGAGTGTTAGGATATGGGACTAGGGTTCACCCTCTCGGGCAGAACCTCATGTCGACCCACTCCTTAGGCCATCAGTCTAGTGGTCTTGGTTTTGCGACCTCCCTCTCGGGGAAGCCGAAAACACATGGGTGGCTTTGTATTTGCAACTACAAACCCATTAACTTAAACCACAACCACTGGGTGAAATCACCTTTAAAATACATCTAACCTATCATCAAGCAACACCCAACAATAATATCAACACATATTTGCAAAATCACACCTCAAGAATGGGGGTTTTAGCCACACATAAAGAAATAACAAAATACACCTAAAATGATAGTGAAATCAAATGGGTATAATAAATTAAACCTTTATTTAAGCAAATGAAGAAGAATAGAGAACACCCACTTCCAACTTGGGGAAGATGAACTCCTTTCTTCAAGTTTCCAAAATCCTCTCCAAATTTGAGAGTAAAAGTACTAAAATTATAATGTAATGCTAAAACTGATATTGTCCACTGATACTACAAAAACTGATACTAAGCTATAACTCTCAACGAGTATTTATAGTTTTAAAAAATATGTGCTCTGGTGGATCACTCGGTGACATTAGCCGGAATCGCCGATCAACTTGGCTATTCCCCTTTTGGTGTAGTTCATCGCCGTCTTGCATCACTCTTCAGCATCGTCATGTTTTGGGTCATTGGGCGACATAGTACTGCTTCACGGACCTTCTCGGTGAAGCACCGACTACTCCTTTTTCCACCGACTTGATCCTTTCCGTCAGGGCTCAGCACACTGGAACAAAAGGCGAAGTGCGACCCTTCGGCGATTCGCCAAGTGAAGTTTGCGATCCTCAGGCTTTCATTTTCTTGTTCTTTTCAGCCTTTTTCTTCCTTTTTGTGAAGTAGTGTCCATGCTTTACTTCAAACTTCAAATACCTGAAACTTAAAGGTTTTCATTAGATAAGGAGATAAAATAAGCATTTGAGGACACAATTCCTATTAAGGACTCATCAATGCTTCCCAGCAACACAGGAAGGATTGGATGGTGGCATAGTGTCTCCAAATAGGACAATCATCACCAAATCATCCTCCTCAACCATGGGGGCAAACTCTGGTACAATCTCTGTAAGGGCTAGGAGAGCATCAACATTAGCATAGAGGCTAGCCAAATCCATTCGAAATGTAGTGATAGCAATAGCAGGGCCATACCTCTCCAAAACTCGCAACTCAAATGCATACAAACACTTATAAATGGCCTAAATCTTCCTATTCATCATCTGATCCATCCTAGCCTCAGACTCCTCAATAGAATGTTGTATCCACAACTTCATAAGCTGCAAGAAGGTAGCCATCTGGGTCTCCAACTTCTGGACTCGGGCCAGAGGAACGACCGTAGACCCTGAAGAGGGAGTGGCTCGGGATGAGCTCGGGGCCTGAATAGTGGCCGTAGAGGGTGGAGCATGTGCATCTGTATTAGTGGGAGGAACGACAGTGTCATCAACCTAGATCTGCTCCACATCAACAACAAGATCAGAACCCAAGAGTGGTAGGTCAACCTATGGCTCCTTACGTGGTGCAGCAAAATTGGCATCATCTTGAACGAGGCCGATGTCCACTGTCTTGGTTGCCTCGAGAAACCTGTCACAATGCAGAATAAGCACTAAACCCTCCCTACAAAGATGGAATATCAAACACGGGAAAGGCAGGGTGGTGGTGGTCTTGAAGGCCCTCTCATAGATCTCGGCAATCAGAATGTGGGAGAAATCAAGCTCCAGCCCCGCCATCATAGCTACTATCATCACAGCCCGGTCCCAAGTAACAACATTGTCCGCCTGAATAGGGGACAATCTAGTACGAACCACTGACTAAAAGAACTTTACAGCGAAGCTGCCTTCTTTTAATGATGGTCAATGTTGATGTATTGACCCATTTAACTCATTGCGATCACCATGCCTTGGTCATCGCGATCACGACGTATAAATTTTTCCAGAATAACGTCTTTTACAAAATCAGGTTCCAACCATATTTTCTCCATTTTGAGTTTTAAGAAAAATAGCAATTTAAGGATTATTTAAACTCTATTTTTTATTTTGTTTCTATCAGTGGTTTCAAAATTCTTTGGGTTACACAATCTTGTATAAATTTCTAGATTTCCATTTCGTAAATGAGTTTTTAGTTAATTTGACCCCATTTCCAAAATTCTTTATACGAGTTTTATTAGTTTTGAAATCTTAAGATATTTACTTATTTGAACAGATTGTGTTGATTTGAAGACACAATAGAAACCAGAAACTCATGTTTCGGAGTGATTATTTAGTTAATTAAGGCAAGTGGATTCTAGATTTTATATTGAGTATATTGAACCTTGTATGCCATTGTATGATAAGGAATAATGGGAAATGGTAAAAGGTTTCATCTATGTGTTGTATATTGGTAAATGATTAAAACTAATCTTGCTATAACAACTTGAGTAAAATGAGAGGCTTGTTGATTGTCTGATTTGATTAAACCTTGAGAATTTTTTTGAGTGAGATGACCCACTTAATGATATGCCTTGATTTAATTTGTTGTGTATTGGTGTTGAATAATCATCCTCATACTTGATCATTGCATATAT
>JAJOOO010010301.1:0-32080 GCA_029582685.1 Solanum piurae
TCACACCCATGAAAAGGACTCTACTTAGTGCGGCTTTTCAGACATCCTAGGACACTTAAACCTAATGCTTTGATACCAAGTTTGTCACGCCCCGAGACTACCCCCGAGACGCGGACATGGGACCTAGGACCACAAGTGATCCCAAGCTAACCCTGCAGGCACTTGATTATCAAGTATGGCTCGGAAAGAAAAACTTGTCGAACCTGACGATGAACCTAAAGATGTTTAAGACTATGAAGAAAGCTGGAAAACCAAGGACGTCAGCAGTAATTAGGACTAGGTCACCAAGAAGATATGAAGGGGGACATAAGGAAACATAAACAACGAAGGTTACAAAGTACCCCCGATCATACCGGCAAGACTAGTCCATGACGTGGCATTCCCACTTACAGCCACTGTGGCATCTAGTATAAGGAAACCACTACGGAGTGGCAGATTTGAACTAAAGCAGAACAAGGTACATCTTATCCACTCAATGGGAAAATTCACCGAACTCCCTCACGATGATCCTCAAATCCACATTCAGAACTTTTTGGAGATAAGTGATACATACATCTCGAATGGCATGTCATCAGACTATGTAAGGTTGATGTTTTTCCCTATCTCGTTTTGGTAGCCGCCAGGTACTGGTTAGACCAAGTGCCACCAAATTCCATCACTACATGGGATTATCTAGCGAAGAAGTTCTTGAGTAGATTCTTTTCATCATGTAAAACCACACTGTTGAAGAGTGAAATACTGAGCTTCAAGCAGAAAAATGGGGTCAATTCAAACAATTGCTAAATGCGTGTCCACATCACTACCAGGTTAATGAGGTACTTGCTCACACTTTCTTTGAGGGTTTGGATTATAATGCAAAGGTAATTCTTAATAGTGCAGTAGGTGGACAAGCGTTAGCAAAAACGTGTGAGGAGATATTCGATCTCTTAGATAAACTCTCCGAAGGAAACCCCCGTTATGAAGGAGAAATGCCAAGAACCACAACACATAGAGCAGTAGAAATTTTAGTAGTGGATAAAGCTACCGCAACAAATGCAAAACTAGATGCAATGAACAAAAACATAACCATGCTTTTCAAACAAATTGCAGTAAATCAGGCAACGGTGAATGTTGTACAACAAGCGGCAAGTTGGTGTGGAGTTTGTGGTACTGGAGCACATGAAACTAAACTTTGTGAGGCAAATCTAGATTCCATAAACTATGTGGGGAATGCGCAAAGTGGTGGGAGTCAGCAAAATTATGGTAATACTTATAACTTTAGTTGGAGAAACCATCCTAACTTCTCATGGGGGTGGAAACCAAAACCAAAATCAAAACCAAGTGCAAGGGTCTAACCAATATCGAGCGCAAGGAATGGGGCAGTAATACCAAAATCCTAGACAAGGCGTAAATATAAGTGCACCAAGAGGGGGGATGACTAATGAAGAGTTACTGCAAAGATAATGGCAGAAATTTGTACAAAGATAAATGTTAGGATAGATAAGCAGTATGAGAACAGAAGAAACATCCAAATGTCCCAATTGAGTTTAGAAAAACAAGTTGCGCAAGTAGCTAATTCACTGAACATGCGTCCTCAAGGATGTTTGTTCGGTGACACTGAACCTAACCCTAAGCAAATGAATGCAGTGAGTACTAGAAGTGGGTTACAACTAGATGAACTAGCTCCAAAGAAGAGAGATATTGAGGTAGTGAATAAAGAAAAGAAAGCAGAAGAGGTGATAAAGGACTCTAATGTTGAGAAGCCCGTTCCTCAAATGAAACCACACCCTATGTTTCCACAAAATCTTTGGAAGCAGAATAAAGACGAATGCTTTCGTAAGTTTGTCTCTCCTTAAGCATGTTCACATTAACCTGCCTTTGGTTGACATTTTGTAGGGAATTCCAAAGTATACCATGTATGTGAAGGAGATAGTGGCTAACAATATGAGGCTCACGAAGTATGAAACAGAAGCACTTACTGAGGAGTGCAACTCTAGAATTTGGAATAGACTACCGAAAAAGTTAAAGGATCCGAGTATCACGGTGAAAATTACAATTTGGCAAAGTGTTCATGCCCGAGGGTTATGTGATTTGGGTGCAATCATTAATCTCATGCCTGCATCATTATATAAGAAACTTGGGTTGGGCAGTCCAAAACCAACCACTATCATTCTCCAACTCGCGGATAGGTCCATAGCTAGGATAGATGGGGTAGTAGAGGATGTGTTAGTACAAGTGGGTTTGCTGATCTTTCCGGTGGATTTTGTGGTCTTAAACTTTAAGCCTAATCCTGAAGTTCCATTCATTTTGGGATGTCCGTTTTTGGCTACAGGGTGGGAATTGATTGATGTAGCAGTTGGGCAGTTGACTATGAGGGCACAAAATAAAGTTGAATTATTTGATGTATATCGTTCCTTGAAATTGCCCTCTATCTATGAAGAGTTGTCCGCTATTACAACTGTAGATCTCGCAGTTGAATCGCAGCTCGTTGCTCCCGAGGATCATTAGAAAGATCTTTAGTGGGACATGATATAGATGGAGATACTGAAGCTCAAGAGATAGCGACTTGTTTGAATCTGGCAACCATAGAATTGCACAGATGTAGAATAGAGTCATTGGATCGTGAATTAGGGACTCCACCCAAACCATCAATTGAAGAAGCACCTAAATTGGAGTTGAAATCTCTGCCTGCTCACCTAAGGTATGCGTATTTCGGTACTAATGAAACCTTGCCCGTAATACTTTTTCCACAATTTTGTGAAATACAGGTTGATGCGGTATTGAGAGTGTTAAAGCAGAGAAAGAAAGTTATTGGATGGCAAATGGCTGATATTCATGGAATTAGTCCGGTGTTATGTATGCACAAAATCTATATGGAGGAGTATCACAAAACGAGTGCACAACATCAATGTAGACTGAATCCTTTGATGTAAAAAGTGGTGAGAAAAGAAGTAATAAAGTGGTTAGATCCTGGAATCGTGTACCCAATTTTTGATAGCAAGTGGGTAAGTCTTGTGCAATGTTTTCGAAAGAAGGGAGGTATGACATTGGTGAAGAATGAGGAAAATGAGTTGATCTCAACTAGAACAGTCACCAGAGAATTTGCATAGATTACCAGAATTCTAAATGAGGCTACACGAAAATATTACTATCTTGTTCCCTTCATTGATTAGATGTTGCACCGACTAGCAGGGCAGGAGTACTATTGTTTCTTAGATGGGTATTCGGATATAATTAGATTTTGATTGCACCAGAGGATTAGGAAAAAACCACGTTCACTTATCCTTATTGTACATATGCTTTCAAACACATGCCATTTGGACTTTTGATGAGTCCACAATTTGGACTCATTTAGGGCTTTATTTTAATAGATTTAGTGTCCTCAAATGCATATTTTGTGCCAATAACTAATGTAAATCCCTGAATTTTAGGTATTTAGATTTAGGAAGAAAGCATTAACACTATTGAGCAAAAAGAAATAAGGCAGCTTAAAGAACAAAGGAAAGAAGGCATGAGGATTGCCTAACCCATAAGGCGAGTCGCCGAATGGCAAGGGTCTTACCTAATGTTCCAGAGTGCCAAGCCCTGAAGGAGAAAATCTAGTCGGTGAGAGAAAGGAGCAGTCGGTGTGTCGCCGAATGGTTCTGTGAAGCAGTGCCATATCGCCCAAAGTTACAGAACCTGAAGATGCTGAAGGCAAAAGCAAAACGATGATGAAAATGACCAAAAGGTAGATCGCTGATTGGATTGACGATCCTGATTAACTGCGCCGTCTGAACCTCCGTAGCACACTTTTTGACAACTATAAATACTTGTTTAAATTTTTAGCGTAGTATCTGATTTTGTAGGGAATCATATTATTATTCAGTTTTTGAAGTTTAGAGCTTAGAACTGAATAGAGAGACAATATTTCCTTAGCTTTGAAGATTTGAAGATTTCTATTTCTAAGAAATTGGAAGTGGGTGTTGAAGATTCTTCATCTTAGACCTTTGTAAAGACTAAATCAATCCTACCCAGTTGATGGAAACACAACTTGGTAACGATTTTTGCCTTTTTACTATGTCTAGCTAAAACCCCAATTCTTGGGGTGTGATTATGTGATTATGGGTTGATTTAGCTGCAGGGTATTGTTAATTGATATTTTATTTGCTGTTTAAAAGTGATTTTGTTCAGTAATTGTGGTTGAATTTAATGGGTTGTACTTGCAAATACAATCTTAACTTCATGTTTTTGGCTTGCTCGAGAGAGAAGTTTTAAAACCAAAATTACTGAATCGATGGTCTGTAGGTATTGAGTTGTCATGGGTTTAGCTCGAGAGAGTGAAACCTAAATCCTTTTCCACACATTAAGATTGAGAGAGTGAATGGACTAAAGTGAATGTTGTGTTTCATTGCTGCTTATTGGTGTTCGAGAGAAACCAATTTGATTCGGGGTAAATTGTTCTAGAGAAAGTGTACTCTCACTAAATTCTAGCTTATTCACAGATTTGGAGTGGTTTACTATTAATTTCAATTACCCGGTTGTTTACCTTAGCCCATAATTCAATCACATCCCAAGAATCCCGTCTCTATATTCCTATTTTTGTGCTATTTGTTATTTTAGTTGATAATACAAACAAACCCCCTATTGATATTTGACACTTGTGTCACCTATAATTTAAACTATGCTTTTATTCGTAAATGTTTTTAGCTATGATTGACTAGAGCATATTCTTACTTTTCTATTGATTCTCGATTACGAACCACTCCCTTGGGACTCGACCCCAACTCACAAGTTGGGTTATATTACTACTGAACGATCGTTGATGGTTTGTATTGGATGAAGTATCTTTGATAGCCTTTACAATTATCAAAATGGTGCCGCTGCCGGAGAGTGGTGTTACTTGAGAATTTTTAGTTAAGTTGAATTTTGTTCTTGTTAGTTGTAGTGAACTTAATTTTTAGTTTTGTTTTGTGTGCTTGTGCTTTGAAATCGAAGAGGTGAGCATGTCGGGCAGTAATTGCGAACAAATGGATTTTCCTCCATTAGAAGTGATGATGTTCAGGGATCGCATCCTAACCTTCAAACAATTAGATGGTGAACGGATTCACGAGTCATGGTTAAGGTTTAAAGAACTGCTGGTTCAATGCCCAACTCATGAAATTCCCGATGTAGTCCTCCTGAAATGTTTATACAGAAGTCTTGGTCCCGGGAACAAAGTGTTGGATGATGAACTCATCCCGGGTGGTATTGCGCAACAACCTTGTGTGATAGCAGCCCAACTGCTTGATCACATGGCTGAAACAACCAAAAAGTAGAGAGGGACTTCATGTTGGCGGCACTGCTAACTCAGCTGGATGATTTGGCCAAAAAGATAATGAAGATTGAAGTCCAATGCAAAAGGAACGATAGATACATCCCTCCTCATGAGCGAAGAAGGCCTAAGGACGATGAGGGTAGACGTGTCAAAAGAATGCTCTCAATAATTCTCCAAAAGGTCAATGAGCATGATAGAGTGCTGGAAGAGATGAAGAAGAAAGTCAAAGTACTAAATCAGATGATTAGCTCTCATTCCAGGTCTATCCAGCTGCTTGACAACCTTATGGTTCATGCACTACCTCATCTCTACCCGCGACAAAAAAGGGGGTTGCCTAGTGATACTATGGCTAACCCCAAATATGAGGTTTAAGTGCTGACTTGCTTTGTGCCACGACGTTAACTAAGTCCCTGCTTGGGAGGAAACCCAAGACCCTTTTATTGCTTTATTTTTGTTTTGGTAAATAATGGTGTGTTGATTGTGCAGGTTAAAGTGTGGAAAGTGTTTGAAAGGTGCAGGTTGGCGAGCAAACGGTCCAGTCGGTGCATCGCCAAAGAGGTCAGCGAGCCCGACCTAATTCGTTGTTTGACTCAATACATCTTCAAAGTGAAGTCTGTAAAACTCGGCGAGCCCAGGAGAGGCTTGGTGACTCATCTACCATGTCGGCGATCTCGATTTAGTCCGCCGTTTAGATACCCACATTAACTGGAGGTCCTGTAAAACTCGGCGAGGTAAGTGACCATTCGGCGTGTCACTGAGTGGTTCGTTGAGCACGACTAATGTCACCGAATGGGCTAGAACTTGACGGTTTTTATAAGGCCAAAGGTTTAAATTTTCAAACTCTTCATTCTCCCTCACTTTAAATCTTCTCAAACTCACACCCGTACCTTAGTTTATATATTTTCTCTTTTCTAGAAGTATTTTAGTTGTTGATTTATGCTCGGGATTGAGAATATTTTGTCGCCTAGCATTTCAATCCCAATTTAATCTGCATAAAAGGTTGGTTTTCTGAACCCCGAGTTCATTTTTATCGAAGTTGTACTCATTTGCAACAATATTATCTTGTTGTCGTGTGCAGGGCCTCCCTGATAGGATTAGAATGTTTCAATGCCTATTTTAATTTTATAATCTTGCCCGTATTGTTTTGATTGTTGAAATCCCATATTCTTGTGCTTTGAAATGATTTAAATTTGTGGGGTTGTGCTTGCATGTTGTTTAGTTTGGTTGGGTGAAGTTTGAGTAGCTCGTATTTGTGCCAAACGACATAATTTGCCCAATGATAGAGTGGGTGACGTCCTTCTTAAGGGCAAAAGTCATCAATTGGCCAAATTTGCCAAAATCGAGAGAAGTCTGAGTATCCCGCGGTGATGAGTGTTATGGGTCTTGCTTTAATTTAACTAGTGCATGCTTTGATTTTGTTTTCGGGGGTGTGGGGTTGAATTCGAGAAGTTGGGTTGAAAGTAGGCAAGTTGGGTCGTTTGGCAAGCTGAGTTGAGCTCGCCGAACCATTCGGCGGTTCGCCGAAGATCCCCATCTCGCCTTTACTTTCATGCTTAATGTGTAGTTTGGCTCTATAAATGTCGGCGAGAAGCCGTCGGTCGCCAAAAGCACTCGACGACTCGCTGAAAGTCTTCTTGATCGCCTTTTTGTTTGCACCCCTGAGTCTTTTTGCACTATAACTTTTGGAGGGCTAGCTCTGGCTCGCCAAAAGCTGTCGGCGATTCGCCGAAAGACCCTTCCCATCACCGACTTGCTAAAATTTTTGAGACAATCCTTTAGACAAGCCTGATCTATATCTCCAAAGTGATTCGGCGAGTCTGTCTGCAACTATTTTTCTGTGAATTTGATTGAGTTATTTTTAACTTTTTCCCGATGTTTTGCAGATATGGTACGAACAAATATAGTCATGCCACCTCGGAAAAGAGTACGGGGTATCACTATAAATGAAGATGGATCAAACCCTCCAAAGAAGGGCAGACAAGAGCCTCCTCCAGGCGGCAAAGGCAAGGGAAAGAGGCCCATATCCGATAGGGTGATTACTGGTTCTCAGGCTGCTTTCTCTGAGCCTGAGGATGACCAGCTTTTGCAGCCCCAGCGGAATAAAATTTGGGCTAGATATCAACCTGACTCAGCCAGGGTCGCTTCTGCTTCCACACCAGCAGACTCAGTGCCAGCTCAGGCACCTCCTGTAACCCCTATGCCACCTGTCATTCCTCCTCCTAGGCTTCTGAACCGTTTAAAAGGTGATGGTTTGTGAACCATCTTAGAGGAGAAGTTGCTCTCGACAGAAGGCCTGGAAGGCAACTACTTTGATGTGAGGGACACCCTCCACTACCATAGGTTTGATCAGTTTACCAGGCCCCGAGGCCCCTACATTTCTTCATAAGTCCGGGAGTTCTATAAAGCCTATGGTGACTTGGTCCCAAAGAGCAAGTAAAAGGAGAGCGAGTTCAGACCAATAAAGTCTGTCATGATACGGGGAAAGAAAGTTGGGTGCAATAGTTAGTACATAACCACTGTACTGGGTAGAGCTCTACACTCTACGCACTCTTATGAAGGATTGCATGTTGCTCAATCCTTAGATGATTTGAAAAGCTGGCTGGAACCTTTGATTTCTTATACTACCCCGAGGTGGATCGAGGTTGGAGCCCCTATTGAGAAGAGGGACTTGAGTGTTGTTGCTTGGTTCTGGTTTACTTTTATCAGCAGCACCATTATGCCATCCCAGAATGAGTCTATCATCCGCCATCCTAAGGTGTTTTGCATTGGGTCTATCATATCCCAGAGGAGCATCGACATGGAACTCCTTATTGAGCAGGAGATGGCCATGAAGGCCAAGCAGAGGCAGACCTCCTTGCCATTCCCATTCCTGATCACTAAATTATGTCGGCGTGCTGGAGTGCCCTGGGATGATACGAGAGATATTAAGGTTACCCCATCTTCCTCCACTGACATCCAGTGCATTGAGGCCGAGTATACTCGTGAGGAGGCTGATAGGAAGAGAGCAGCTCCAGCAGATACTTCTCCAAAGCTTGATGTTGATTCTATACCTGCAGAGGCATCTTTGCCTACTCCGGCCTCCGGGCCTTCAGGTACTTCTGCCTCTACCTCATCTTCACATGCTCCATGCACATCCACTTCCTCCCAGCTGACCAACATTACTCAGGCGATGATCTTGAAGATGGGGCACTTAGCCCATTCAGCTGACGTGACGGCTACCAGAGTTAAGAGGGACGTACCTTTTATGAATGAGGCTGTCATTTTAGCTGCACTGACCCCCCTTCAGACTTCCATTGACACTCTCACCACGAAAGTAGAGGCTTGTGAGAGCAGGCAGGGAGAGACCTTCGAGGTTACGACTTTGAAAACCAAGGTAGCAGTCTTGAGGAAGGACGTAGACTATCTGAAGTTTACCGACTTCACTTCATTACTGGAGGCTGCAGATGATTTGGACGCTCTTGAGACTTCAGAGATTCTTCCAGCTACCATCTGAGATGTACACAGGGATGAGGCAGCAGTTGATGAGTCGAATGTTGAGACCAATGAGGAGCAGATAGAGAGACGATAGGAGAGCATATATGGAGACTTGTCAGATCTTGAGGAGACGATCATCCAGTCGGTGATCCAGACATCACTGATCGAGACTTCTATGGTAGCTCCTAGTGGTTTTGGTACTGTTATTCCTTCTGAGGTGAATCCGGGTACTGAGGCATGAGACCAGAGTGATGCAGCAGACATTGATGCCCAGAAAGATGGAGCGACTGTATAGATAGGACCCCCTCTTTACCTCCCTCTTTGTCTTTATTTTAACTTTTGGATATTTTTGTTAGCATTTGAGGACAAATGACTTTATTTGTGGTGGGGTGAGGCCCACCTTTTGTGAATTTTGGTTTTGTTTATATATATTGGGTGTTGAGCAGAAATTGTTTTGTGCACCGCTTCTTGTGGTATGTTTGATCTTTTCGCTCCGTGTTTTTAATTGTAAATGAATTTTGACCCTCCCGAAAAAAAATTCCACCTCTTATTTGTGTTGAATGTGGCTGTTCTTTTGAAAATTTGAGTATCGGTTTGATTAATACCTATGACTTGAATAGTGCTCTCAATCGAACAAATATGAATGTGCGGCTACGATGAGGCCAAATGAAGTTGCATAGGCAATATGTGAACTTTTTGCATCTCGTTGTGACTAGCCAAGTATCAAATTGAGTCTCTTGTGATGAACATTGCACATTAGCGAAAGTGTGGAGTCTTGTTTGTCCTTGGTGTCAATGCCTTGTGTGATGAGCTTACTATGAACCATACATGATACACCTAGAATTTGTCCCCGTTAGTCCGGTTAACTAAGTGATGCAATCTCTTGATATGATCTTAGGCAACTTTTAAGAGTGTGAAACAATTTGACATATACCTCTTTTGTGGCCTACCTTGTGAGTGTGTGACCCTTGCTTGAGAACCTCTTGAGCCTTGACCTTTTCTTGGAAGAAACTTGATGAAATTGTGACCTTTATTTATCCATTACCCATAATCCTCATGAATTATGGTTAGTTTGAATACCCAACTTAGGCCAAAAGCCTAAGTTGGGGGTGTGGTGAAAAGAGAAGGTAAATCAAGAAGTGCAAGAAATGCCCCCTTTGACCCGTGGTTTTGAGAAAAATGGAACCCCTCCATACAAAAAAAATGAATGAAAAAGAAGAAAAGAATGACAAATAAAAAGAAAGAAAAAGTTGCGGAATAAAGTTGTGAAAATGAAAAAAAAAAGGGATTTTCTACAGTCCATGGAAAGTGAATAATGATATGACTTGTAAGCACGAATGAAAAATGATGAAGTAAAGGAAATGAAGTTTTGTTTACACCACATTTCATGAGGACTATAGCCATTAAGCCTAAATGACCATACCTTTGCACTCAGCCCCGTTACAAGCCTTGAAAAGACCTTTCTGATCTTAAGTGAGCTGATGCAAGTGTTGATTGGAAAATACGGGCAAACCTATTGGTGAAATGATTCATTGTATTCATCTTTGTGAGTGTGAGTGTTGCATTTGATTCCGGAGCCTTAAATTGTGAACCATTGTGTGTGAATATGGAATCATTCTTTGTGTGAGGGCATTTGATTACCTTTGTTGAGATTGAACTTGTATTTGAAGCAAGTATTGTGAGCTTGATATTCTTTGATAATGGTGAGTCACAACTTGAAACTTTTAGTGCACATTTGATCCTTGCATGAGTAAGTTGAGTCTTTTTGTGTGCATTCATAATTGAGTCTTGTGTAGCACTGTTTGAGACATCCTTTTTGAACTGCTGAACTTGAGTTTCACTTGAGGACAAGCAATTGTTTAAGTTGGGGGTGTTGATGAGTCCACGATCTGGATTCAATTAGGGCTTTATTTTTATAGATTTAGTATCCTCAAATGCATATTTTGTACCAATAACTAATGTAGATCCCTGAATTTCAGGTATTTGGATTGAGGAACAAAGCATGGAAACTATTGAGCAAAAAGGAACAAGGTAATTGAAAGAACGAAGGAAAGAAGGCATGAGGATCGCCTAACCCATTAGGCGAGTCGCCGAATGCCAAGGGTATCGCCTAATGTTCCAGAGTGCCAAGCCCTAAACGAGATAATCTAGTCGGCTAGAGAAAGGAGCAGTCGGCATGTCGCCGAACGGTTCCGCGATGTAGTGCCATATCGCCCAAAGTTACAGAACCTGAAGATGCTGAAGGAAAAAGCAAAACGGCGATGAAACTGACCAAAGGGCAGATCGCCGATTGGATCGGTGATCCCGACTAACTGCACCGACTGAACCTCCGCATCACACTTTTGACAACTTTTAATACTTGTTTAAATATTTAGCTTAGTATCTGATTTTTTAGGGAATCATATTATTATTCAATTTTTGAAGTTTAGAGCTTAGAACTGAATAGAGAGACAATATTTCCTTAGCTTTGAAGATTTCCATTTCTAAGAAACTGGAAATGGGTGTTGAAGATTCTTCATCTTAGACCTTTGTAAAGTCTATATCAATCCTACCCAGTTGATGGAAACACAACTTGGTAACGATTTTTGCCTTTTTACTATGTCTAGCTAAAACCCTAATTCTTGGGGTGTGATTATGGGTTGATTTAAATGTTAGATATTGTTAATTGATAGTTTATTTTCTCTTTAAAAGTGATTTCATTCAGTAAATGTGATTGAATTTAATGGGTTGTAGTTGCAAATATAATCTTCACTTCGTGTTTTTGTCTTGTTCGAGAGAGAGGTTTTAAAACCAAAATTACTGAATCGATGGTCTGTGGGTATTGGGTTGTCATGGGTTCAGCTCGAGAGAGTGAATCCTAAACCCTTTTCTACACATTCATCTCGAGAGAGTAAATGGACTAAAGAGAAGGTTGTGCTTCATTGCTGCTTATTGGTGTTCGTGAGAAACCAATTTGATTCGGGGTAAATTGTTCGAGAGAATATTTACTCCCACTAAAGTCTAGCTTATTCACTGATTTCCAGTTGTTTACTATTAATTTCAATTACCCGGTTGGTTACCTTAGCGCATAATTCAATCATATCCCAAGAATCCCGTCTCTATATTCATATTTTCGTGTTATTTGTTGTTTTAGTTAATAATACAAATAAACCCCCTATTGATATTTGACACTTGTGTCACCTATAATTTAAACCATGCTTTTATTCGTAAATGTTTTGAGCTATGATTGACTAGAGCATATTCTTACTTTTTTATTGATTCTCGATTACGAACCACTCCCTTGGGACTCAACCCCAACTCACTAGTTGGGTTATATTACTAGTGAACGATCGTTGATGCTTACTATTGGATGAAGTATCTTTGAAGCGTTCACAATTATCAACTTTGCAATGCGCCGGCGACTTTTCAAAGGTGCATGATGTCTAGTTTTCATGATATGGTGGAGGACTTTATAAAGGTGTTCATGGATAATTTCTCTGTCTTTAGGAAGTCTTTTGAGGTATGTCTCCAAAATCTTG
Source organism: Solanum piurae (assembly GCA_029582685.1). NCBI lineage: Eukaryota > Viridiplantae > Streptophyta > Magnoliopsida > Solanales > Solanaceae > Solanum > Solanum piurae. The sequence goes on from JAJOOO010010301.1 coordinate 12,268, forward strand.
ATATACTACTTGCTAGATGTGAAGACACCAATTTAGTGTTAAATTGAAGAAATGTCACTTCTTGGTTTCAGAGGGTATAGTATTGGGTCATAAGGTGTCAAAGTCGGGATTAGAAATAGATAAAGCCAAGGTCGAAGTTATTGAAAAATTGCCCCCTCCTATCTCTGTAAAAGGGGTGCGATGTTTCCTTGGACACGCATGTTATTACCGAAGATTCATCAAGAATTTTTGAGGAGGAGATGAAATTTGAATTTGATAAGATGTGTTTGGAAGCTTTTGAGATAATGAAGAGGAACTTAATTGAAGCTCCCATCTTAATTGATCCTAATTAGGAATTATCATTTGAACTCATGTGTGATGCAAGCGATGTAGCAGTGGGTGCAATATTGGAACAAATAAAAGATAAAGTGTTCCATTCAATCTACTATTCTAGCAAGACTCTTGATTCTCTCAAGCTAATTACACAGTGAATGAGAATGAGATACTGGCTCTAGTGTTCGCCTTCGACAAGTTCAAATCGTATTTGGTAGGTGCCAAGGTGATTGTTTATACTGACCATGCAGCTATTAGGTACTTATTCGACAAGAAGGATGCTAAACCAAGGCTGATTCAATGGATATTGCTTCTCTAAGAATTTGACCTTGAGATCAAAGATAGAGAGGGTACTGAGAATCAAATATTTGATCATTTGTCTAGGTTAGAAGATTTTTCTCATGTACATGAAGGGTAACAAATCCGCAAAGAGTTTCTGGATGAACAGTTGATGGCACTAGATATTTCTCAAGTGCCTTGGTATGCGGATATAGTGAATCTAATAGTAAGTGGAGTGTACCATCCAGATGCAACCAACCAACAAAAGAAAAAGCCAACTCATGAGCCTAAGTTCTATATCTCTGATGAACCATTCTTATTCAAGCAAGGAGTGGATCGGGTGGTAAGAAGATGCATTCCGGAGTGTGAGGTAAAGAGAGTGCTCCAAAGTTGTCATGCCAGCCCATATGAAGGATACCATTGAGGAGAATGCACGGCGCATAAGGTACTACAATCTAGCTTCTTTTGGCCCTAGTTATTTAAATATTCTATTTTTTATGTGAAGGGATGTGATAAATGCCAAAGATTGGGTACTAGATCAAGAATACATAAGATGCCACTAAGTAACATTCTTGAGGTGGAAATTTTTTATGCATGGGGTATTGACTTCATGGGTCCTCTCCTGCCATCTAATGGGAACCAATATATTCTTCTGGCTATTGATTATGTGTCTAAATGGGTTGAGGCGGTAGCTCTTCCCTCAAATGACTATAGAGTGGTGATTAAATTCATCAAGAAGCACATTTTCACTCGTTTTGGCACTCCAAGGGAAATCATAAGTGATGGAGGTAAGAATTTAATTAACCATCTAGTGAAGAATTTTCTTGCTAAGTATGGCATTCGGCTTAAGGTTGCTACAACTTACCATCTTCAAACAAGTGGTCAAGTGGAAGTATCGAATAGAGAGGTAAAGCAAATCTTGCCGTAGACGGTGTATTCACAAAGAAATAATTGGTCAGAAAAGCTAGATGATATGTTGTGGGCGTATAGAACTGCATATAAGACACCCATAGGGATTTCTCCCTATCACATGGTGTTTGACAAAGCATGTCATCTTCTGGTGGAATTAGAACACCAAGCATATTGGGCGAGAAAGAATTTAAATATCGACCACAAGCTGGTAGGTAGGAAGCGAGTGGATCAACTACATGAACTTGAGTAGTTTAGGCTCCATGCGTATGAGAATTCCAAGCTCTACAAAGAAAAGACAAAAAAGGTGGCATGATAGGCACATAGTTCCTCGCACTTTCACTTCGGGAGAAAAGGTACTACCTTTTACCACAAGACTAAGGTTATTCCCCTTAAAACTAAGGTCAAAATGGTGTGGTCCCTTCGAAGTGGTAAGGATGACACAACATGGTGTCATTGAACTTTAAGGTGAAAATGGCCCGACATTCTTAGTAAATGGGAAAAGAGTTAAGCACTAATTTGGTGAAGATTCGGATTGTAATCGGGAGGCTTTTGAGCTGAATGATGATTGATCCAAGCTGAGTTGAGCCGCGATGTTAAACTATGCATTCCACAGGAGGCAACCCGTGTAAGATATGTCATAAATAGTCATTTTTCTTAATTTTGACATTTTAGCTTAGTTTCAAATTTTTACAGTAAAGTTTTTAGCTTTAGTTTGTAGTTTTTAGGACTTTGGTTAAAGTTTATTTGCTTTGTAATAGTTAGGTGCTATAAAGAAAAATACAAAAAAGAGGTGTCATGCCATGACCAAAACTAAGTCGCTGGGTGGGAGGCAACCCACCATTATTATGTCACGCTGTTTGGTTGATGTGTAGGTTGTCGGAGAACAAACCATGAGAAAAAAAAAACCATAGGCACTGGAAAAAATAGTTTAGGGCACAGGTCGGGCACGCCGCTCCAAGGCCTAAAGTACTGAGTCCTATTTTCGGCACACTGGCAGCTCACCGTGCCAGCCAAAATTTAAAAAACACCGAGGTGGGCGCAATTCAAGTGCATCGTGCCAGGGTGAACATTATTGCACCCCATTTCGGGCGAACTAGCAGCGCGTAGCGCCAAGGGTTTGGGCGCAGACTGGGCACGCCGCCTCTCCACTCGAGCCAAGCAGTTCTGCTGTAAATTTGGCAAGTCGTGGGGGGAGCTTAAAAAATCCCACCTTTTAATCCTTCACCTACCCAAAACCCACCTCACTTTCTCTCTGTTTTTCTCTCTCTAACCGACCAACTCTCCCAAATTCTCCCAAAATTCCCAACTTTTCTTCTTTTTCTTCTTCTTCTTCTTCTTCTTCTCTATTTGTTTCTTCCCCAAAATCCCAAACATCCTCCATCAATCCTTCCCAAAGCTTTCTCCCCTCACATTTTTCCTCCACTCAAACCCACAAAAGTCCATAGGTTTTCAAAACCCACCCCTCCACTGCCCACCCGACCCCCAACCTCCTATTCCCTAAATTATTTTATTTTCTTCTTTTCTTCCATTTTTGGGTGTGAAAATGCCCCCCAAGGGTAAAAATGTTGCTACTGGTTCGGGCACTAAGAGTACAAAAGGAGCGGCTATCGAAAATTCTAGTCGGGAAACCACCAACTTGCTGCCTCAAAAATTTGGCAAACAAGCTGTAATTCATTAACTGGTACATCTGCCAACAAGAATCTAAGTACCTTGGTGAGGAGTATGTCGATGAAGGGCAATTTCTAAAATACTTACCGCACATTCACACCCGAGTCTATGATTTGGGCCTCCACTACATCTTTGTGGATCAAGGTGAGTGCAATTTGAGTTTAGTATGCGAATTGGAATACTCATCATGTTAGTTGGGACCAAGGTCTAATAAGGAATAATCGTGTGCGATTTACTGTGGAAGCTTTGAATGAATTTTTGGGTGCTCCCAATTGTGATAATTCTAACTATCCAGCCATGATTGAAAGACCCCCCCTCCCAAAGTGATATTAGGCATACATTATGTGGGGTGAACTCTGTAGCTCGGTGGGATAGAGTTCGGGACAAGGGTCATCATTCGACTCTCCATTATGGCCACTTAAATTTGGAGGCTCGTATTTGTTTGAAAATTGTGTCAAGCACCTTACTACCGTGCAAGCATACGACCGATGTCACTAGGGAGAGGGTTGTGCTTGTATACTGACTAATGAAGGGGTTGCCCGTTAATGTCGGAGCAATTTCGAGGCTAAACTTTGGACTAATAAGTGATGGCACTTTTGTAGGCAGCATCATTACTAGATACCTTCGTGCTTTTCAAATTGAGGAGGAAGTTCGTGTTATGTGCCCCTCCTTGCCCCTCATTTAGTATGCTGCTTGGTTGATGTCACAAGAACTAAAGCGCATGATCCTTCCCAAGGGCCAGTGTTAACTACTGCTGATAAGCAAGCCCGGGATGATAGCTGGATGGGTCACATGTTTGGAATGGCTGAGCTACAACTGCGGATAGCTGGCCGTCCGGTGACTGAGGAAGAGATGGTGACACTACGGAGCATTACCCTTTGATGGATAGTGCGATGTACATATGTCGGATGGGCTCGGCTTTCCAAGAACCCATTGATGATGATGATTCCACTACTGATGAGGAGGATGGCTCGGATGATGATGCTTCGGGCGATGTTGGCCTTGGAGATGATGATATCGATGTGGGCGATGGAGATGGTGATGCAACCTCAATGGCTGTGGATTTTTCCATAAATATGGAAACCCACTTATTTAAAGCACGTGGCCTAGAGGTCGACAGGGAGTTCTCTTTTACCTTTTCACTTTGCTTTACTTTTCACACTGGGGACAATGTTCTGTTTAAGTGTGGGGTGGAGGTTGAACTTCATTCTATATAGTTTACTGCTTTATCAAGTCTTTTTATTTTTTTAGTAAGGTTCCTCGACTTTTGTTTTCGATTCTTTTCTGAGGATAGTCCCATTGAAACGACCAGGAATAGTTTGCTTATTTTTGTTTAGTCTTAGAGTCGGTATAGGAGTGACAGCTCCCGATGATGGATGGATGACAATTGTCTTAAGGGAAAATTAGTCACTAGGAGTAAAGAAGCATGAAACCGACCTTTTTAGGTACTTTCGAACCTTGTTTTGATAGTTGCCTAGACGTCATGGGTGGTAACACTTTGGTTGCAATAGTAAGATGGTGACCTTGAAAACAAACATAATCTCTTTGTCTTGACTCTGAATGAAATATAAAGTATATGGGCTTAATTGTGTGGAAACACCATAATGCATTTTCTATAAGCATGCTACAAGTGTTTGTGTCCTTATATGTGTTGTGATGCCATGTAGGGAGAGTACTTGCGTAGTTGTTGCATTGAATAACAGCTAGAACTTGCCCCAAGTGTGTGTAATGTGTAACTTGTGTGATTTATAGAATATGATTGGGGTGTTTCTTTGAATAGCCAAGTTTAAATATTTTTTTTACCCCCAAATAAAATATCCCTAGTATTGCCCCATTGAGCCTTTTAGCCTTGATTTTGTTCTAACCTACTTAATTAAGCCGAATCCCTTTTATTGATACCATTAGCTTTGATCCCAAAGTAATCCTTAATGCACTATGTTAAGATGAAAAAGTGAAAACAATGGTCAAAGTGAATAGGGTGAAAATGCTTGGTTTTGTGGTGAAGAAAGAAAAGAGGTAGAAGAATGATGCCCCATAAGTTCCTAAATCTGTGATTGGCCCTTACATATTGTGCACTTTGACTAAGGTTAAAAGCCTAAGTTGAAGGTGGCTAATTTGAAAAATACCTTAATAATGGCCCTAGTCCTTAAAAGGACAATATGCACCTTAACTCGGGAGAAACCCATAAGTTGAGGGTGGCTATTGTTAAGTGTCAAAAAACGAAGAAGAGAAAATGGGGTGTGTACAAAATAAGGATTCAAATGAGGGCAAGGTTTTAAGTTCAATTGGGAAAATATGTATGAGGGGGGATCAAAGGGAAAGGAAAGTTGTGAATGTTAGCAAGAAAAAGCCAAAATATGTGCATTAGGGAGGATGAGTCACTAATTTTACCCAAATGTATCCTCCCTTACCTAAAGCCGACATTTCATCCGAATGAAAGTCCTCTTGATTCTATGTGTAACACTTTGTGAGAATTAAAGTACACTAAGGGCAAACTTATGGCGTGTTAGGATATTTGAAAACTTCATTTGTGAGTGTGAGAGTGAATTTTACAAAAATGAGCCTTATGATTGAAACACAATGGTGTTTGTGCGAAAGAAATGCTATACTTAAATTGGTGAAGGCATTCATGTCACATGTTTGGTTCATATTCTTGTTTGGTGTGTCGATATTGCATTAGCGCGGAATTATTGAAGAAGAGTCATTCATTGAGGTTTTGAATTGTTGAATGGTAGACTATAAGAAAGTATGGAAATTATTGCATATAGAGTGTGCTACAAGAACATTATTAAATATGTTTGGCCGATTGTAAAGCAAGGTGAGGAGTCCAAAGGTTAAGAGTATGATTTGATAAGATATAGTTTGTTGGAGGACTAACAAATGTTTAAGTGTGGGGTGGTAATCTTGGGAATATTTATATGCCCAATTCCTACAAATTACCCATCTTTTAACGTAAGTTTAAGGACATTCACTTATCTAACTAACATGTTTGACTTAGGATTGCGATGATTGCTTACTAATATACATGATTAGCTATTTTGCAGGGTTCCTTAGAGAAGTGATTGAATTATGGAAGGAAAGGAATCGAGGATGACAAGTGACGCCCATAAAAAGAGTTGGCGCGGTGCCCCAGCATCACTGGTGCAACAAGGGCAAGATGTGCCAAGCCCAAAGTACAGAGACACCATTTTGGCGCATTGGCAGCGCGGCACGCCAGCTTACCAGGCACGAGTTGGGAGCGACGCCCCAAGACAAAGCGGACGTTTTGGCGAAAGTTGGGTTTAATTAGGATTCCTTCTTGGGCTAAATTTGGAAATACTTTTCCTAAACTCTATAAATATGACCTAGGTTTGTTTTGTAAGGGGTTTGACTACTTTTTGGTGTGCAAGAGCAAGAATTCAAGTTTCGTAATAAGTTTCGAATCTCTAACTCTATTTTATTTTGGAAATCGCATGAACAATTATATTTTGCGGTTTTTGAATAGTATGAGTGGATAAGCGCCCTTGTTCTAGCTACATATTGATTGTTAAATATCGAAGGCTTTGAATTAATTCTTGATTATCAATTTAAGTTACTTATATATTCTTGTTCTAGTATTTCATGCTTGATCACCAGAGAAATAAATCTCTTGACTATTCTTAAAATCGAGAGAGGATAAGGTAGATAGACCAAATAATATAACAAGCTTGATCTTCCATTGAGTTGATTTGTGTTTAAGAGTCACGCCCGAACGAACAGCTAGCTTGGTTATGAAACAGGATGAAATATAAATGCTCGCCAATTAGGACTTCCTATCCCCGCTCAACGATGTAGTTAAACAACTAATTCGAGTAGGCGACTAGAGGTCGAGAGACCCGACTCATACAATTAACCCTGTAAATCAGTAACTTGATAACCAAAATTAGTTCATTGTCTAAGATACGATACATGAAATCAAATGCATGTTGCAGCCCTGTAAATGTTTTTTACTTGCTTGAAACATCAATTTGAAGTCGTTCACAGTAGTTACTTTTGTTTATTGCATAAGTCGTAGTAGTAATAATCAACCTTCAACCCCTTTTTAAGTTACTTTTGTCGAGTTGTGGAATTAAGTTACTAAGTATAAGTTGATCATAAGTCCCTTGGGAATGAAAACTTGTTTCTAAAGAAACTATGTTACTTGAGCGACCGCGTACACTTGCGTGTATATTTGGGAGCAACAATATCCAAAATCATTCCAACACTAAAGAATTTACCTAGCACATATGGTCAATTTAAGAATCACCCAATACGACCTTATATGTAAATGAAAAATAGTCCGGATCTTAACTTAGAAAATTTTGGAGTGTGACATTATTATTATTGTTATTATTCTTATTCTTATTATTATTGTTATTATAATAGTAATATTAATAGTAATAATAATAGTATGAATAATAATAATAATAATAATAATAATAATGATAATAATAATAATAATAATAGTTATAATAATAGTAGTATTATTATTAATAATAATAATATTAATTATAATAGTAATAATAATAATAGTTATAATAATATTAATAGAAATAATAATAATAGTAGTAGTAATAATAATAATAATAATAATAATAATAAATTAAATATTTAATTAGATATTAATTTCAATGAACTCAAAAAGCTATTACACATTCATATAATTAAAATGATACAATTTAATATTTAAATAATTAGATATTTTATATGATTTTAATTTATAATAGGAGTAAAATTGTAATTCAACTTTTAACTTTGAGGCTTCCCACTTTTAATATTAATATGATATGATATCAGATATGGTATGGGTCTATTCGTTATAGATATGATCATATAGCTGCAAATAATAATATTTTAAAATTATAATTATGTATCATAAATACATAGCACATATTTACTATTATCATATAGTTTCCCCCTTCTTCTTTTTTTCTTATCACCTCACTATGATCAATTAATGGGGAGTTAGACCTTTGGTGCACGTTTTCTTAGGATTAGGTTCTATTTTTGTTTTGTTTATTATTGTAGTATCATTTAGGCTATGCTTTCTTTACCCCACACAAAACTGATGTCTCTTACCCCGTTCCTATTTAATTGTCACCTTAAGTTGATCTAGTCTATATTAAGTGAATTGTTGATATATTTTTTTATAGTTTAGAACAAGTGAGTTATTCAAAATTCATGAAAATTGTTCAATTTATTTTTTCACTTTTACTCTTCATTTATGAGTTTCTTAACTACTTTACATTTTCTAAAGAATTTTTTTAAAATAATAAAAAAAGTAATTGTGGAAAGTAACTTTTAATTTATGCCCTTAATATTATTTTTTTCTTAAATAATATGTCATACTCTAAGAATTCACTTAATATGGACTATAGGGAGTAATAACCAGCTAATTAATTTGCTTGAGTAGGGTCATTACACAAAGTTGTGTAATTTTAGTAATTAAATTTGAGACCTTGTGCGCGCTACTATAGAAAAAAAGGAATTAACCATGGATACTGTTTAGTAGGTAAACAACAAAAATCTCGTGTTAATTCCACTTAGCTATAGAAATTTAGCTATGAATTAATTAAAGATTACAGAAAAATTCTGATATGGGATATATTGATATTTTGAGGATATGGGATTCCCTAACATTATGAATTGAATAAGTCCTCTTCTAGCAATACCCTTATAGAAAGAAAAAAAAATTGTATTGGGATTCCATATGCAAGTTGGTATTTGGGAATAAAGTTTGGAGCATTTTTTAATGGGCAAGTGTTAGAGATGACTACCACCAAATGTGGGAGAAGCATGAGATGCCTTTTTTATCTTATTAGAATCATCAATTTATTCAGTCTTGGGATAATAGTCAGAAGTCCTATAAATTTGACAAACTTGAATCAACATTTTCATAAGCAACCCTCAAATCATCCAAAATGGGTCTCCAAACTGATATATATCCTTCTCATGGCTTGAAGCAGCAGCATAGCTACTATGACGATAACGATTACTACTCCTCGGAGGATAATTATTACAGCAACAATGGCTCAAGCATGCAAATGAAGAAGCCTTATGGTTATCCCACCACTACTCCAACCCAAAATCATCACATGATGATGAGCCATGCCGGCTATAGCCACGATGACAAGTACCAAACAGCTGGCCAATATGGGAACATGTCTCATGATTCTGCTAATATTTCCAGCTATGGATCAAGTGGACTGCAACACTCTTCCAACACGAACGGTGGCTATGGATCAAGTGGAATGCAACACTCTTCCCACGCCAATGCTGGCTATGGAAGTGGAATGTATGGAAGTGCAATGCAACAATCTTCCCACATGAACGGTGGCTATGGAAGCGGAATGCAGCATGCTTCCCACATGAGTGGTGGCTATGGAAGCGGAATGCAACATTCATCTCACATGAATGGTGGCTACGGCAGTGGAATGCAACACTCTACGCAGATGAATGGTGCTTATGGGAGTGGGATGCACCACTCTTCACACATGAATGGGGGTTATGGTGGTGGGATGCATCAATCTTCCCACACAAATATGTCCAGGGGAGTAGACAATGATTCCGATAGGAAGCCTGGTTACTATGAACAGCATAACAACAATACTGATCATATGTGGAACATGAAGAGTTTGAATGACTAAATCCTCAAAAGTGTTTTGTGTAAGGTGGAACTATATATGGGTGTTTTGGTTGAGTCTTTGGCTATCTTATATTACAAAGGCCTAAAACATAAATAATGAATCTAAACAACCCTGCTACTATGTACTCATCCATGTAATACTTACTTTTTTATACCCAAAACTATGAATAATTTGAATTAAATGTATTACTGTTTCTGATAAAGTCATTTCCATCTACTTTTACTATTTGTGGGCTTATTTGGAGTTGCCTCATTTTCATTGGTAAGTTCAAACGAAAAGTGTTGGCAGAAAGGCATCGATCCTCCCATTTTCCTAAAACTTGCAGCCGATTATTATCACAACTAATGCGGTTAAAATGGGCTCATAATTTTCATGAAAAATACATAACTAGCATATCTACTCAATCCAGCTAGAGTTTTAAGAAATAACATAAATCAACGAAGGTTTCTTTTTCCCTAGAAGAATCCTATAGTACTCTCTTCTATCTATCCCCTCTTTCTCTCTCCCTCTCTTAGCTATCATTGGTAACACTTCTTATCAAATCTCCACCAGTAAAGAATCATGGATAAACTTCTCCAAATAAAATATATTATCACCATCACCATCTTATTCATTCATCGATCTCCAGCTTCAACAATTTGCATATCCAATTTTCAAATAAAGTTCAGATCAAGTTTAGATTTTCTCTTATCTACAGAGTTTGGTTAGGAATTGAAATAAATTATTTATGAATTCATATAGAGAGTAATAGGAAGAAGTAGTGAAATTTTGAGACTATTTGGAGATGGTCGACTGATGGCGGTTGTTGGATTTTTCTTAGATATACGGAGGTTGGTTGGAGGAAATGACTTGTGTATTCATGTAGAGGAAGATGCATCAAAATAGGTGGTGAAATATTTGGGGGCATTTGGAGGTTTTTGGGGAGAAGTCTGGTACTAGTGGGCTATCAAGCCCCGAGACTTCCCCCTAGACACGACACGGTGTTGAGAGCCATAAGTTATCCCAAGCTAACCTCATGGCATGGCATGATAGTAAGATGTACAAATCAAGAACTGAAAAGGGGAAGATAACTGGAACAGGTCTATTCAAACAAACAGAAATAGACAAATATCTAAGTACGCATAAGAAAAATCTAACTGACTGTCTAAAAAGTATCTACTAATATAAATTGCTAAGACAAGCCCCTAGACAACTCTAAAGTATGAAAACTGAAAGGAATATGTCCTCGGAGAAATGAAGACTTTGTTCTGTATTATTTGCCCTGAGTTTCTTACCATAAATAGATTTTCCTTTTAGGAAAAAGTTTAGGAGTGACTAGTCCTTTTCTTGTAGGAAAAGATTTAGGACTCTATAAATAGAGATTTGTTCCTTCTAACTTAATCGGCATTCACAATATAGTCCTAGAGGCTTTGAAATTTTTGGTTGGGGGGAGAATTTGTTGGACACAAATAATACGTTACCACTTGTGTGAACCTCCTTATATTTCGAGTGAATTGATTGATGTTATTTCTCTCTATATTTTGTACTCTTGTGTTTATATAGTTAATTGCTCATCTCCTCTGTGGACGTAGGTCGATTGACCGAACCACATTAAATCTTTGTGTCTTATGGTGTATTTCTTTTTTGTCTTCTTACTCGTGGTCTTTCAATGTTTGTTTTGTTAGCCTCTGCATAACACCTAATTATTTTTTTATCCTAACAAGTGATATCAGAGTCAGGTTCAATGATGGAGACAAGATCAATGGTTGAACCAGGTTAAAAATCGGGTGTTCAACTTGGCGTGTGTAGTTCTAGCCGCAACCTATTTTGATAGTAATTAAGATTTATGTGAGATAAATTGTTTCAGAGAAGTTCTCTGTATTGAGTCATATATTTTGCATAGGATATTATGAAGATGAGATGCAAGATGTTGAAGATTATTTGAAGAAGGTGGACAAATTTATGTTGCCATAAATTCAGGCCAATGAGGAGATTTGTTAGGTATTAATTGTCTTGAGTTTCTTACCATAAATAGATTTTCCTTTTAGGAAAAGGTTTAGAATTGGCTAGTTTGTTTCTTGTAGGAAAAAGTTTAGAACTCTATAAAAATAGGCTTGTTCCTAATAACTTAATCATCATTCATAATGTAGTCCTAGTGGCTTTGAGACTTTTCGTTAGGGAGAGAATTTGTGGGACACAAGTGATACGTTATCACATGTGTGAACCTACCATGTATTCCGAGTGAATTGGTTGATGTTATTTCTCTCTATATTTTGTACTCTCATATTTGTATAGTGAATTTCTCATCTCCTTTGTGAACGTGGGTTGATTGCCTTTTGATATATTTCTCGATTGTCTTCTTACTCATGGTCTTTCGAGCTTTGCGTTGTTAGCTTCCACATTACACCTAATTATTTCGGTCCTAACAAATAGTATCAAAGCCAAGTTCAATGATGGAGCCAGGTTCAATGATGTATCCAAGTTCGATGGTCAATGATGGAGTTATGTTTAGTGGTTCGATAATCGATGATTAAACCAGGTTAAAAATTTGGTGTTCATCTTGGCAGGTATAGTTCGAGGTGCAACTTATTTGACAATAATGAAGATTTTGTTGGAGAAATTTCTTTAGAGAGGTTCTTTGTGTCGATAAATAGATTTGATGGAGGAGAGTATGGAGAAGAGATGCAAGTTGTTGAAGATTATGTGAAGAAGTTGGACAAATTTATTTTGTTAGAAATTCAGGCCAAGGGGGAGATTCGTTGGGTATTAATTGTCTTGAGTTTCTTACCATAAATAGATTTTCCTTTTAGGAAAAGGTTTAGAATTGGCTAGTCTGTTTCTTGTAGGAAAAAGTTTAGAACTCTATAAAAATAGGCTTGTTCCTAATAACTTAATCATCATTCATAATGTAGTCCTAGTGGCTTTGAGACTTTTCGTTAGGGAGAGAATTTGTGGGACACAAGTGATACGTTATAACATGTGTGAACCTACCATGTATTCCGAGTGAATTGGTTGATGTTATTTCTCTCTATATTTTGTACTCTCATATTTGTATAGTGAATTTCTCATCTCCTTTGTGAACGTGGGTTGATTGACCAAACCATGTTAAATCTTTATGCCTTTTGATATATTTCTCGATTGTCTTCTTACTCATGGTCTTTCGAGCTTTGCGTTGTTAGCTTCCACATTACACCTAATTATTTCGGTCCTAACAAATAGTATCAAAGCCAAGTTCAATGATGGAGCCAGGTTCAATGATGTATCCAAGTTCGATGGTCAATGATGGAGCTATGTTTAGTGGTTCGATAATCGATGATTAAACCAGGTTAAAAATTTGGTGTTCATCTTGGCAGGTATAGTTCGAGGTGCAACTTATTTGACAATAATGAAGATTTTGTTGGAGAAATTTCTTTAGAGAGGTTCTTTGTGTCGATAAATAGATTTGATGGAGGAGATTATGGAGAAGAGATGCAAGTTGTTGAAGATTATGTGAAGAAGTTGGACAAATTTATTTTGTTAGAAATTCAGGCCAAGGGGGAGATTCGTTGGGTGTTATTTGCCTTGAGTTTCTTACCATAAATAGATTTTCCTTTAAGGAAAAGGTTTAGGAGTGCCTATTCCTTTTCTTGTAGGAAAAAATTTAGCACTCTATAAATAGAGGCTTGTTCCTTCTAATTTAATCGACATTCACAATGTAGTCCTAGGGGCTTTGAGAATTTTGGTTGGAGGAGAATTTATGGGAAAAAAGTGATACGTTATCACTTGTGTGAACCTCCCTATATTCTGCGTGAATTGGATGAGGTTATTTCTCTCTATATTTTGTACTCTCGTGTTTATATAGTGAATAACTCATCTCCTTTATGGAAGTAGGTTGATTGACCGAACCACGTTAAATCTTTGTATTTTTTGGTATATTTCTTATTTGTCTTGTTACTCGTGGTCTTTCAAAGTTTTCTTTACTCGCTTCCGCATGACACCTAATTATTTCAGTCCTAACAGACTCACCGAGAGTGTTGCTAATTGATTAGTGATGGTACTAACAATGATCTGGATACTGAACGTCAGAACCTATATTATAGAACAATATAGGCAGAAAGTATATGGTTAATGAGGAGTATACATAATAAACTTGATATTTGAACATATTTAATATGTAAAACATGTTGATATAATGACCAAGTTGAATAACATGAAGTTGAGATATACTGAATTGAAATACAAAAGTACAAAGTCGTGCAATAAGTGAAATTCTTATTATGGGAGATACTAAACCCAATATAAACCATGTGAGCATCTACATGGAGTTCATTGTACTGCCTCCATACCGAAAAGAGGGTGTGCAATACTTGTCATCATAAGGGACCTGATAACAGAGATAATGTTGATTCACTAAGCTAATGCCTATCTGAGACAAATCCTACGGTGGCACATAGTTCTGAGACTTAGATATTGCTACTAAAGGTCTATGGACCGTGATCAAAAACCTTCATCTCTAAATCTTCTTGGTGCTATGTATTATTCCCACCGAAAACATGCATAATCTATAAACACTAATAGTCTCATAATACTGAATCATACTAATAACTAATACATACTGAGTAGCTCATAAATTATGACTGAAAATAATCCTCATGAAATCTAATTAAATGAGACATGATTCTGAAATAGCATAATTTTGAGTCATGAAAATATTTGTATGTTGAGGACTCATGAAAATAACATTGAAATCATGGGATTCATGAGTAAAACATGCAATTATGGACTACTCATGAAGAAAAACTAATCTACAATGAAAATCTATGAGGATCATAAAATGTTCTAACTTGTGGGAATCGTAAACTTGAAAATATGAAGTTTCTTTGGGACTCAATGGGTGAAGGGATACCCATTGATGAAATCCCACATACATTAAGTAGAAACCTATTGTCTTGATTCCGTCAATGGAAACTTGAAGCTTGAAATCTTAGGTCTTGCTTTAGGAGAAGACTTGAGAGAGAGAAAACTTTGATTTGGGAGAGTTAGAAAAGAATGAGATGTTAGGATCACTAGAAATCGTTTAATCTCACTTAGAATAGTCCAAAATGACGTAGTATAAGAATTAAAAATAACTCTGTCATAAAATTGACGGAGGTCCCTTAACGGACCCTTCTATGGTCCGTATAACGATCAACATACCGTGAAGGTGTCCATAAAAGATAGAGATTTTTGGGTTTCTGAAGGTCATTTTACGGAAGCTTCTACGGACCGTAGGTCTGTCCAAGGGCCATATAAGTGTCCATTAAAGACAGAGTTTCCTGGGTTCTAGAGTTTAGATCTACGGATCGATCTATAGTCCGTAAAAATTTCCACTATCTATAAAACAATCTAAAACTTTCATACAAATTTTCAAAATTATGAGCTCTAGCTTATGAGTACCATCACGGCCTGTGGTTCCTTTCACGGTTCGTGGAGTAGTCGGTAAAATCAAATCTTTTGCAAACTTTAGTTATTACTGATCCTTCGAATGT
Source organism: Solanum piurae (assembly GCA_029582685.1). Lineage (NCBI taxonomy): Eukaryota > Viridiplantae > Streptophyta > Magnoliopsida > Solanales > Solanaceae > Solanum > Solanum piurae. The sequence goes on from JAJOOO010010301.1 coordinate 27,569, forward strand.
CTGATATGGGCTTAGGAAATTTTAGACTCTTACAATATTTCCCTCTTAGAACATTCGTCCTCGAATGCAGTTAAACTAGGCTAAATAGAGTAGGGAAGGATCTGCAACCCAATATTGAAAGATAAACACTGAAAACTGATGGAGTGAATGACTTGGAACTAAAACATACAAGCTGATCTGATTTCATGAACATGCATGCATACTGAGACATGAAAATAATTGAAAGACATGAATCTAAAAGAGTACTAAGGAGAAACTATTACCTCATGCTGAAAAGGAACTGAAAGGGAAAATATGGGGATACTAGGAAATTATTTTTCTTCGATTTCTCAAGTAGCACCCTCAACTGATTTATTTCTCCAAAGGAATTTCACTGAAGTGACTTCCTTATTCCTCAACTTACGAGCATGACGTTCAAGGATCTCAACTTGGACCTCTTTATAAGAGAGTCTTTCATTCACACTGATACTTTCTAAAGTCACAATTGAAGTCAGATCACCAATGCAGTTCTTCAACAAGGACCCATGGAACACTGGGTGCACTAATGCTAAATTTGAAGGCAAATTCAACTTGTAAGCCATATTATAAAAATGCCTCACAATTTGGTAAGGGCCTACATAACGGGGACTAAGATTTTCTTTCTTACCAAACCTCATCACCCCTTTCATGGTTGAAATATTTAGTTAAACTCAATCATTTATAGCGTATTCATTTTATCTTCTCCTCACATATGCATAAGATTTTTGTCTACTCTGGACCGTTCTCAATCTATCTCTAATAAGTCAATTTTTTTCCATGGACTCATGAACTAACTCGGGCCCTATCAAAGCCACCTCACCAACTTTGAATTAACCAAAAGTATATCTACACCTCCTAACTATGTCAACACACAATCTTTTGTCCCTTGATATAATTCCTCACCAATAGTGTTTTTCCTCTCTTCTCTTTTGTTACAGATTAACTCACACATAATAATTAAATTAATGTGTTTGAGAAGGTTTAATTAGATGCCTTTAGACAAATGTATATATTCTTCGTGTTGGGTTTTAAAAGTTGTGAATGGAAAATGAAGAGTTGTGACTTTTATGAAATGTTGTGAATGTAATGAAAAATTGCTACTTTTATGAAGAGTTGAGACTTTTATCAATATTTGTGACTTTTATGAAATGTTGTGACCTTTCTTGTAACACCTCAGAACTTATCAGACCAGAACAACAGAAAAATAGGTGAACCACGACAGAGTTCACGGATCGTGAAAGGAACCACGGCCGTCGACCTGTCTGTGGTTTGCACCCAGCCCAACGCTGGTGGACCACGGAGCCCTTCACAGTCCGTAGACCACCACACGAGCGTACTGGTGCTTGTGGTAGCGAGACAGAACCTCTCAAGCCCTGACATCAAACCACGGAGCCCTCTACGGGCCGTGGTCTTGATGACGGGCCGTGCGAGGGTCCGTGGACCTGAGCGAGTTGACCACCAGCCCAAGTGAAGGGCCACGGTGACCTTCACATTCTGTGGTCCTCCACACGGTCCATGGTAGGGCTCGTGGATAGGACCCCCAGAACTAGTAGCTACTTCCAGTAGACCACGACCCAGTCGATGGGCCGTGGTTCTTGTGACGGTCTGTCACTGGCGCCGTGGTTCACCTCCGACAGATTTTAAGTCAGGGATCATTTGGGTTTTTCCTCTATGCATTGGGCACCTAAACTATGTCGTTAAACCCCTAAACCACATAGTTTTTGTCAGTTTAAGCCTAAGTAACTTAGTCAGAACATACCCTAATCGATCATTCACCAAAATCATTCAAACTTAGAGAAAAAAGGGAATAACCAGGCGATTGCCTTTTCAAGAACACGCATCAAGTTTTCTTCAGTTCTAGCCCCGAAATTGAAAGATTTCTCTGTGAAATTTGTCACCACGTATGTGGGATTTCACTAGTGAGTTCCTTTCACCCATTAGGTCCCTAGAATTTAGTCAGATTCTTGATTCCCTATATATATTATTGACCTATGGTTTCTTGAACTTTAGAGAATTGTTGTGACTTAGCTGTTGTAGTGCTCTTATTCAGATTATCATGATTTCGTAACAATGTTGCTTAGCCTCTTGCATGAAACTTAGAAGCCTAGTTGTGTAGATTTGTTTAGTTTTTGAATTACACTAGCTAGGATAGATAAATAGATATACATGCCTCAGATTTCAAATGTTTCATTATCAGTACTTAAATGTTGCATTTTCAGTTAGCATGTCATAATATTGAGTTATCCAGTATATTTCAGTTATATTGTATTGTACACATTTCTAGTTTGGAGAGGCTTAACACCGAGTTGGACTAGGGTTAGTCACCCTCATAGTCCCAGAACTACGTGCCTTCATAGGTTTATAAGTCCCCTCTGTTGGGCATCAATTTTTGTGATCTTGCCAGTCATGCCTCTATACCCCTGGCAAGGTATATTGGGTCCTCTCGATGGGGGCGTATACATCGGACTCCACATTTAGATCACGTGGTTTTATGTCGGTTATTAGTAGCTCCAACAGTCAGACTCTAGTGCATTTGACCAGGTTCCCAATTATATTTCAGTATTCAGTTTCAACATGTTAGATACTTGGTCATTGCATTCAGTTTAGTTCATATTCAATATATTTCAGTAACTTCATCATGTTCAAATTATATCATTGTTCCGTATGCTTTGTTCAATTATATGTTTATTTAGCTTTATCCTATCCTGCATGCTTAGTACCTTTCAAGTACTGATGCATAGTCGACATACATTTTTTCGTGATGTAGGTTCAGGTCCTCAGCATTCAGATCATGTGTAGATCAGTACCCAATTCGTATTCAACAACATTAGTGGTGAATCCTCATACTTCGAGGACAATAGACATGTTTTTTTATTTTAGTTTTTCACTTTAGTTTCAGTTTTTACTAGAGTTAGCTGGGGCCATGTCCCATCATCTCTAGTAAGTTAGAGGCTTTATTTCAGACACAGTTAGATTCAGCTTTAGTAATATGAGTTAATGTCCAGTATCGTTAACTCTTATTCAATATTTATATATTCAAACCAGTTTTGGGTATTCCCCATTACTAGTTGTCTCATATTTCGCTTCTACACAATATCTCTTTATTTAGTTTATTGTTGTATGCTTATGATATGCCAACTCAAGGTTAGCGTGGTGCCACTCGTGTTTAGGCTGGGAGGTAGCCTCGGGGTGTGACATTTTCGAAGGGTTGTAACTTTCAAAGAGTTGTGATTTTTATGATAAGGAACAATAAACATCTGTTCACATTACCCTTTGTTGTCTATAAATAGAGTGCTTCCTCTTATTTTTCAACAAGGAAAAAAGAAATTTTCTAAACTTCTTCTACTACTACTAAATCTAGTTTTCTAAGTCTATAAATAGAGAGTTTCCCCTTTTTTTTAACAAGGAAAAAACCAATTTTCTCGACTTCTTCTACTACTACTAAATCTAGTATTCTAAGTGTACTTTACTGCCATTGAGTGGTTCGCTGACACCGGGTTATAGGTAACGATACACCGGTGAGTAAGATCATTCTATCCTGGAAGGATATTGTAACACCCCGTATCTGAAACAGACCAAAATGTAGATTTTAAGAAGTTGCAGGTGCAACCTACGGTGGCCATCCACGGACCGTAGGTCAGACCACTACTCGTGCTGGTGGTCCGTGGTTCACCACTGCAACCTCTTCCCAAATCCAGCTTAGAAAATTGGCTAAGTCTTGACCCACGGACAAACCCACGATCTGTAGGTCAGACCACGGTCCGTGGTCTATGTCCATGGATCGAGGGGTCCTTTACCCAGCCTCTGACGCAAATGACGGCCGACCAGCATGGAACGTCATTCAATCCACGGTCTATAGGTCTGACCGTAGGTGACAGTCAACATCTAGTTAGAGGAAAATTATTGATTAAGTAAAATTCAAATGGTAATAACTCTTAGCACAAAAGGAATTATGTGTCACATGTCCTATGATATGATAGATAATTGAATCCTCTTTCCAACTCCACCAAGTTTTCTAAAATCCGACCTCCGAGTAAAAAGTTATTCTCGTTTTAGTGAAGCCCTGATACGCTCAAATTACACCTCCTTACAGAAGCATAAGCGATCGTTATCAAGTACAGAACCCAACTTGTAGGTTGGGTCGATCCCACGAGGAAAATGGTTTAGACTTTACTTTAACTCACAATTATATTCGATTAGTCAAAGCACTTCCACAAAAATAACAATTAACTAAAAAGGGGGGTTTTGTGAAACGAATTGTAAGAACTCAGTAAGCAATTAATAAACAAAAGTCAATTTCGTTTGTTATCAAGATGAGAAAATTAACTAGGGTTTACGTGTTCACTATAAGCTCATAACGCAGTAATTCTAGTAATCATAATTCTTTCCTAGTGTATTACATGCAAAGTGATAAGTTAGGTATCTCTAAATCCTTGATCCGGCATCTAGAGAATTTCACCCCGCACCTTGATCCGGCTACGTGTGTATAATTTA
>JAJOOO010010302.1:0-11212 GCA_029582685.1 Solanum piurae
CAACGGAGACAATTGGTGGAAGGCGAGCTTCTAACACTAGTCATCGATATTTCGAGGTGAATATTTCAATTAATAGTCAAGGAATTGATGCTAAGGAAGAATGGTGTGAGAAGGGAATTGCAGCTCCTGCTAGCCATAGGCGCCTGCAGTTGTTAGAAAATATGACACATGTTCATTATGTTGCTGCTAGTAGTACTTCTATAAGTTTTGGTGATATCCTATAGTGCATTACTCTTTTGGACACTTCTCACATTATCAAACATCCTTGCCACGTTATTTCGGAGCTAAGCAAGATTAATGCAGTCATGTCTAAACTACTCCAAGCTGCCAACCAAATTATGATACTGTTCCTAAAGGATTTTGCTTGCTGTAGCCAAGTCTATAATACTCCTAGTTGCCAGATGATGTTTTCTGATTTGAACCTTGAGGACAAGGTTCTTTTTGGAGGCGGGTGTATTGTTGTTAACCAAGCTAGCTCTATAAGGGCCTATGAGTTAGAAGTGGTAAATGAGGTTGGGCCAAGTAAAATATGAGAGTGTTTTATTTGGGATCCAGGCCCAATTAACATTTGGTTAAAAGGAAAAATGAGTTGGAAAGGAGGGTTATGCAAATTGTTAAAGAAAATAGTGTTTCCTCTCTTCTCCCTTCTTAGTCTAAGTTTCCCATCTCCTTCTATCTAGTTCTATATTTTCTGCTCTTCTTTCCCTTCAGTTAAGTTTTCTCAATTTCGTTGTAAGGACGTTAGTCGTTCCCATTTCTCAATTGTATTTTGTGTTCTTTCGCGATTATAATATATATCATCTTTGTGTGGTAACTTGAGTTGTTACAATTTCTATTGCTACTATAAGCACGTATAACAGTAATAAATATTCATCCATATTTGTTCTGCAAGTATCGCCAACCTAGTATACAACAATAGTTTTCTTAGGATAGCTAGCTCAATCATAATTATTAAATGGTCTGATGAGCCCTTTTACTATGCGTTTGTATTCTGAACCTTTTTACTTGACTATTTGTCAACTGAACCCTTAAACTCTATGTTTTAAGCCCTTTTTAGCGTTGACCAATCTTATGTGACAACTTAATTATTGGGTTGACATAAATGTGTGATGTCACGCGTAGAAGCAGCATGAAAGATCAGACTAAAAATAATTTTTTTATTTTTTAAAAATAGAATAAAAAGATCAAAAAAAAAAAAAAAAAAAAAAAAATTCCAGTTCTTTCTTTTTTTCCCTCCCCATTTCTTTTGTTCTTTCTACTCTCAAACCTCCACTTCTCTTCTTTCTCCACTTTCCAATTTCTTGTTTCTCTTCTCTCTCTTTTTCACATTTTCTTCCTCCTGGGATTAGATACGAAATTGTATTGTTATTGTAGATCTGTATTTTTCTTTTATTTTCGGGATAATTTATAACTCATAAAGTGATAAAGATTCAACAATCTTGAAAGATGAAAAGTGGTTGTTGAGTGTCTTTGTGAAATGTGTTATGAAAAATTGTGTATAAATATTAAAGTATATTGATGTATTTTAATGGCTATTTGTTAACATCATTGGATAAAAGAGATTTATGGTGGTTCAAGTGGTAGACATAAATGTTGGTAAAAAATATACGATTAGAAGTTGTGAATGAAAGAAATTAAAAAAATAAAATCAAATGATAATTGTTAGTTATTTAGGAATGTAATGAAACTAGTGAGAATGGAAGCTTGTGATGGTATCTCTAATGTAAAAAAAAATGGAGAGAGGTGAAGGGATGAAGTGAAAATGAAAGAAAAAATAGATTTTTAAAAAATAATAATAATAATAATAATAAGTGATGTGTCATTTAAAATGTGATGTGGATGATGATGTGTCATTTTTGTCAAGCCTTTGAAGTTCACACAACGGAAGGGGTTTAAAATGCTTAGTTTCACTGAGTTTAACAGTTCAATTGACATATGATCAAGTAGAATGGCCCAGAATACAAACTAATACAAGTACAAGGGTCTATCAGACCACTATACAATCGAATTTTTCCAATATATCATGAAAAGATGGTGTATATGCAGTCTTACCATGTCTTATAAAGATAGAGAGAAGTCGTTTTTGATAGATTTTTGGTATAGTCGTAGAGATATTTCATTATTTTCTTTTGCTTCGTAGGATAGACAAACTATAATGTATGAAGGTGACTACTTGAGAGTAGATATCAAATTTGAAGTTTAATGTGCCCCCCTTATAATGTGCATTTGATTTCTCTTGCTGTTCTTTTTAGAAAATGTGTACGTAAATTAAAGAACACCACCTATCTTCTCTACTACATTTGTTAAATACTTACGTAGTATTTTTTCTAGGAATATTAGCTTTTGAAGTTTTGACTTTTTCTTTGAAATGGTTCTAGTTAAATTATAAGCTTGGTGATAAGTCTATAATTACTTATTTCACGTCAATGACATTTATAAGAACTATGTAGTAAAATGTAAGAGTTGGAAAACATAAGAAAATAAAAAAGAGGAAATTAACTACTATGTTAAAACGAAAACTTCAAAACATCTTTAATTTGTAGTATAAAAGAATTTGGTGAATTTCACATTTAATTTCCTTTTTTTCCCTAAAAAAAGTGCAAGAGGAGAGGTATGTAAAACTTATCAGTATGTTGCAAGTCAGAGGCAACTCTAGGATTTGAAAACTTGGGGGTTATTTGAAAACTTCGGATTCACTAATATTAAGCCAACAAAGGGATAGATAACCCAGGTCACGTGGGTGTATGCATTTGCACCCTTGTATGCTCTCCATGAGAGCACTATTAATTACTCCCTCCATTCCATATTAGGTTAATTTTTGAGGTATTTTCCATTTTTCAAATTAACTTAATTGTTCAATTTTCAAGATTACTTTTAGAGTGTTCTTCCAATTTTACCCTTCATTAGTTAGTATTGGAACTAGTGATTAAATAATATTTAGTTATTTTAATCATAAATTTGACAATAATTAATAATGGTAGAAATAGAAAAGTAGGTTCAATTTATGTCTTAATCTACTTTTCTTAAAAGATGTGAAACACCTCAAAAATTAACTTAATTTGAAATGAAGGGAGTATATTTAGTTTTCACCAGTTTCTCAAAATAGATATATATATATATATATATAAATGATTTTTTACGAAGTTAAGGGGTGCACGTCCACCCCAAATACACATGTGAGTCCGCCTATGTTGCAAGTAGGCCTAGTTAGGATAGGGTTCCGAATTTCAATTCTTACCAAGTTCTAGTATGTAATCGATATTTTTCTAGTTAAAATCATTTTCTATGCTATTCATTTCTTTTTCATTATGTTCATTCAATGCCCAGTAAATATACTACATGTGTTTGCATTCAAAATTCAAAATCCTAACGCCTAGCTATGCTTAACAAATATACATACTTATTTCATTTATAATTCCTATATATGATCTAGTACTAGTATAAATAATTATTAAATGTGAATAAGTATTTGTCGGCGAAAAAATTAGTTATTTGACATAAATGACAATTTACTGTGTTCTGAGGAAAAGATAGGGCTATAAAAACAAATTTTGGGATCCTCTTCAAAATAATTCCTCTAGCAGAATTTTTATAACCCTCTCCAACTACTCGCATTACATATCATATTTGTCCAATAATAGTTGTTCATTATTGATCTAACACACCTCTTAATAACTAATAAATAATATGGATAAAATTACTATATTATCCTTTGACTTTACTTAATTTAATGATTTGAAAAATGTGTTAGATGATAAACAATATTGAATAGCAAGGATAAAATAGACACAAAAGATAAATTATCTTTTGATTTTTTAAATTGGACAAGTAATATTGAACAACTATTTTAGTATAGTGGAAAACTATTGTTGGACGGAGGGATTAGAATAATTGCTGCTACTGTATTTGTTACTCCTTTCAACCGTTTTTTTTAATTCTGCATTAAATGTTAGCAACCCCTTTTTTCAACATTTAGTTTGCAGCACAACCTTCCATCCAATTTCCCACATTGTAGGTCCATATTTAATTATTTTTTCAATGCTCTGATGATCACTTTTTTCTAATCTTTGGTGGACTACCCACTTAATTAATGCCCTCCATACAATTTTGGGGAAAACAAAAAGAAGGTACTTGTAATATTGTACCCCCAACTCCCCCCAAAAAAGCATAGCTTTACCGCATTTCATATTTATTACGGAAAATAATAAATGTAAAATTAATTTGTTTATTTTATTTTTTTTATTAAGAAATTTTGAGAATTAGGCTCGATTAAAAAGAAATAGTTCTTTAATATAAGAAATATAGCTGAAAATAATTATTATTTTTCTCAATTAAATTTCTAATACGATGCTTATTTTGAGAACTTTTTTTTTTACTAGAGCAACTAAAAACGGAGGGAGTAATACTTAAATTAAACATATATTTTCAAATTCTACTCCTGCTTGGTGTTTATACTAAAATATATTTTTCTTTTATTTGTTCATTTTAGCAGATTAAGAGAACTTTGCTATCTTATTTTTTCCCTTAAATACCTATGTAAAGTTTTATTTGTCAAATTTAGATTTTTAAAATATAATTAATAAAATTAATTTTAATAAAATAAATCTCTGATAAATATTTTCTTAAATAAAGTGTGAAATCAATATGAGCTAAATAAAATAAGAGAAACGGAGGAAGTTCTCGAACTCCCTCTGTTCCTAATTACTTGTCTATTTTTAAATTGACACACCTATTAAGAAAATGATGATTGATATAATGAGTTTACATTTTAGCTCTATTAATTATGAAGTTGATGAATTAAATTTTTTTCAAGAAGATTTTTTTTTAAAAGTAATTAATTAAGAATATAATAGGAAAAAAATTTCTTTCTTAATTTGTCAAAAATGGACAAGTAATTAAGGACGGAAGGAAAAAGATGTTTGGCAAACAGAATTTCATGCATTTTCCATGTTTAGTGAGGATACCAAGTTTCTGGTATTTTTTTTTTTTAAAAAAATAATATAAAGTTGGGGGCCGGAAAAGGGGAAATGGGAATGGATAACAAGTTAGGAATTAAATTTTCATCGGAGAAAGTTTAAATATTCAACTAATTAGCTACTTGCTATATTAAATTTTGACATTTTATTTGTCTTTTTTTACTTATCATTTTTTATAATTAAGAAAAAATAATATTTTTTATCTATTATACCTTCAATATAATTTAGAGAGTTAATATTTTTGAAAATGGTAAAACTTCTTTATTGAGTAAATTGATTTTGAATTCTATCAATTAATAGAAGTAAAATGGTAAATTCATTATATTAATTATTATTTTCTTTATAAGTGTCTCAAATCAATTATGGTGCGCTGGTTACTTTTATCTTTAATCAAAATTTGGGATTCAAATCTAGAATAGAAAGAAAATCCTGCTGCGAGCTGTAAACCAAACATATGACATGTATTTCCTATACATATTGATGCAATGAATATAAGGAGTTAATATCTCAAAAGGTCACTAAACTATAAGAATTTATCTAATAAAGTCATTAAATTTTATTTTGTATCAATAAAATCACTCAATTTAAGAGTTTATATCAATAAAATCACTCAATTTAAGATTTTATATCAATAAAATCACTTAGTAAAATTCATCATTAAAATAAATTTAATATGACAAAATAAATTATTGACATTGTCATGTTCATCATAATTGAAGTAATAAGCAAATGACTAAAAATTACTACTACAACATTATACAGAGATACCGTAAAGGGGTTTAAACCTGCATAATTACTACTACATCGAAATCATATTTTTATTTTATAACTGCATAAGTAGGGGTGTCATCAGGATATCGTAAAAGGATTCATTGAAAAATTATATTATATATGTAAAATTAAAATTATTTTTATATTCATATGATAAACATTGAATCATCTTAATTTCTTTATGTCTTTACCTTTTTATATTAGCAAACATCAAATAAATAAAAGGTGATCTTCTTTTAAAAAGTAAAAGATATTATCTTCCATTTAAATTGAATAAGGAAGAAAGGTTTGCGGGTTACTGATTGACGGTCATGCCAAGAGAGACTATGGTAGACGTTGACGGAGAAAGTAGCAGCAAAGAATATATGGAGGAAACTCCTATCTATAAATGAAGAATTTTGACTCATTTATTTATTATTCAATCATTAATATAGTATAAAAATAATTATTTTGTCATATCAAATTTGTTTTAATTATAAATGTGGTTTGAGTGATTTTATTGATATAAATGTCTAAATTGAGTGATTTTATTGATACAAATGGCTAAGTTGAGTGATTTTATTGATACAAAACAAAGTTTAATGACTTTACTAGATAAATTCTCAAAGTTGAGAGACCTTTTGAGATATTAACCCGAATATAAGTAATTTATTTGTTAAACACTTGCGGAGACGGCCGTTTTATATACGCATCCACTCACCGAATTGTATTATCATCTGTCTAATAATAATTGTTCACTATATTATTTTAAGACATTTAATAATACTTATTCATTTTATGAAATTAGTAGGTCATTTTACACTTAGTTTCTGATTTACCCTTATAATTAATTGTAGTTATTTCCCTATTATATTTTTCAAGACATTGTATTTATTACTCTCTCCGTACAACAATAGTTGTTCACTATATTATTTTGGGATGTCCAACAATACTTGTCCACCTTATGAAATCAACAGATAATTTTACACTTGGTTCCTAATTTACTCTTATCATTAATTATAGTCATTCTTTATTACATTTTCCAAGACATTATATTTATTATATTTATTATATTCAAAGAGTTATATAATAAAATTACCCTTTTATTTATAATTCTTAAGTACTGTGCAAAGTGAATAGTTGATAAATATTGTTGGACAGAAAAAGTATATTCAAAGGGTGATATAGTAAAATTATCCTTCTATTTATAGTTTTTTTTACGAGTGTGCAAAGTCAAAATGGACAAGTATTGTTGGACAGCGGAAGTATTAGTTAATATGCTAATATAATTAATTGACATCGGTCAAATATACAAATCAATTATATATATATATCTTATCTCCTTTCTCTCACATTTCAGTCGCTTCTCTCCTCCTTTCCCTATCTCATTCGTCTCGCTCCTTCAGATAATATGTAGCTACAAATTGTAATTAACTCATCTATACCTAAGGAGACTGATTTATAATCTTAGTTGTTTTTGAAATTTCCTATAAAAAAATTCCCCCAAGTTTCTGATTTACTCTTTAAATTATCAATTTCTTTTTCTTTTTCTTTTTTAAAAAAAACATTACTATTGTTTAATGTAGGCATATCATAAGGGCATTTGAGAAATTTAAGCAAAACCCAAGGGTAATCTCTCATATTGACATCTATATATTAGAAGCCTTTTTGCCAATCTATCTCATTCATTACAAAGCAAAATATCCATCGCAAAAGAAAGTAAAAAAAAAAAAATGTCTCTAATAACAGAGGAGATCAGGGCCAGTGCAACTGAATTCTACACTGGAAATGATATCTGTCAAGAAAAATCAAAGTTCTTGTTAACAGAAATGAATCTCCCAAATGGTCTTCTCCCTATGCAAGACATGTTAGAATGTGGCTATGTAAAAGACACTGGCTTTGTTTGGCTCAAATCCAAGAAAAAAACAGAGCACAAATTTGAAAAAATTGGAAGATCAGTCCAATATGCAACTGAAGTCACAGCTTATGTTGAGCCCAATAAGATCAAGAAACTTACTGGGGTTAAAGCTAAAGAGCTACTTATGTGGTTAACACTTACTGAAATTTGTGTTGATGAGTCATCCACTGGTAAAATCCATTTCAAGACCCCAACTGGGCTTTCTAGGACTTTCCCTGTTTCAGCCTTTGAAGTTGATGAGCCTAAAAAGGAAGTTAAAGAAGAAGTCAAAGAGGAAGTGAAAGAAGAAGCCAAAGAAGTGAGTGCTGCTGCTGTTGCTGCAGTGGAAGTGAAAGAGGTTTAAGAAAAAAATTAATTGATTTGCTTATTTTATTGAGAGAAAAAAAAGAAGTTTTATTTTTATTAAAAAGTTGTTGTTTTACTACTACTACTTAAGTTGAGAATGATGATTATCAATTCATCTTGATGTACTCATGATGATGATCAAGTGGCTAAATTATGTCATCTTTTCTTTGAATTTAGTCACATTATTATTAATAAACTTAGTTTAAATCAAGAGTTCTTTTTTCATTAGTCTTGGTTATATTTTCTTATCATCAATCATGATTTATGTTCGAGGATCTCTGAATCTATGCTTGATTCCAAATCTCAAAGCATTTAGTCAATTACTATGACTCACTAACAAGATAAAAACTTAGTTAATCGATCAATTAAGCTATTAAAATTTTCGTATTATTTCTTTTGTTACGCATTTCTATTTTCAATTTTCAGTTTCTTTTTGAGAACATGTAATTGCAACAACATTGAGATGCAAATCATTTGTGTTAGGGTGGAATCAAGAATTTTAAATCGTTAAAGCTCAGATAACTATCTTGAGGGACAATAATAATAAGAAGGGTACTCTAATATTTGAGTGGTACACAGGGGCGTATTTAGAGAGGTGTCGTGGGTTCACGTGAATCCATGCTCCCCTCTCTAGATTATATATAGTAGTGTTATATTTTTTATAAAATATTTAAATATAGATGTGTGAACTCACGTTCAAACTATTATATAATAATACGATGATGATTGGGTGCACCTCTTTAAGTGAGGATATAAATTTAAATCTTATATCTATCTTGTATTTTACTAACACCTCTCTAAGTGGTTATTGGTTACACTTTTGACGGTTCAACTAATTATTCTTTTGTTTTTTTCCTTTAATCTTTCAAAAATTTCAAGTGTGTTACATTGAAAATTCCTAAAATAATTAGCACTGTAAATTTTTTATATAATTAAATCAAATGTGTATATTAAAAATTAAAATTAGTAGCATTATATGTTTTGGACCTATAATTTTTAAAATTTAATGGTTCATATTAAAAACCTAAAAATCAACCGATCAAATTTATATTTAAGATACATTTTTTTATAACTGTGCACCCATCTTGCAGAAATCCTGGATACGCCTCTGGTGCTACAATTTGTGACAGATATAGCTAAGGACATTAAATTAAACCACGGGTTATAAGCTATCTTTCTCCAACTTGGCGGCTTGCTGAGGAATTAAATTCATATAAATGGGCTAATATTTTGAGATGACAGATCAAGTTTTAATAAATATATAGATATATATATATATATGAACTCCCACTGATTTCTGATTTTGACGTGACATGATGTTTATTAAAATAAAGAATTGTTTTGAATGTTGTGATCTTAAATTAAAAATATATAGAGTATATCAAAAATGTCTTAGTCTTAAACATATAATATAGAAACTTAGAATTAAAAGTACAAAAAAAAAATCATTCTTTTTTAAACGAACAAAAAAGAAAAGTAAGATAAATAAATTAAATTGAAGAAATTACTTTTACAAAATAAAAGAAAAATAATTATCACAATAAAAATAAGACTCAAGAACACACAATTCATATATGCTGGCCTAAAAAGTATTGAGTTTGGTAAAAAAATAAAAAAATCAGTGACAGGATTCCAATCGTGTAGAAAAAGAAGAAAGATTACGTTTGAAAAGAATTAAAAAAAATGGCTTGGACTAAAGTAGGTGTCCTAATTAAAATCATCACCTAACAATTATTGATTGGTACGTAACTCATAATTAAGACATCAGCAATGAATAATTATCAGTCTTGTTGTTGGAAAATACCAACAGTACACGTACATTTTTTTTAGGGCAAAAAACTGAGCTATACAAATATAGTACATTAATTACCGCTACATAACAATAATTTTAATTTTCACCAACATAGCAATAATTTCTTTTCAAAAATAGGAAATAATATTAATTAAAAAATCAGTAAACAAAAAAACAGAAATCGTGGTATTAATGAGCCACGATATTCTCAACCTCCCTGATTTTCTCCCAATCTTTTACATTTCATGATTTACTCAAATTGGTTACACAATTCTCTTAAATTTTAAAAAAAAAAGGTTTTTTAATCAAAACAAAACTCTCTACCTCCCTATTCTGAAAGATTGTACAATTATGAATACCAATAGTGTTTCGATTCTAATTCAACACAACGAACGATGGGACGCATCAGGTTTGTGTAATAAATCATGAATGGATTTTAGTCCACAATCTAAACCTATTAATATTGTATATGATGGTGTATTTTATGTTACTGAAAAAAACCAATTTACGTGATTGGATTTGGGTTGATTAGAAGGTTTAATTACTTTGTTAATAATTATAGTCGGGTCCCAATTCCCAAATTATAATTGTATATGATTTTGTATTGATATCGTAAGTTGCGTTAATATAATCTGTTTGTATTTGTTTTGGTGTATTGTGATGATATTAATTGATTATAAAATGAAATTCGTGATTTTATTTTTGTACATTAATTGGTAAAATTGATATTATATTTGTTGTTGGTGTATTTGCGAATTTGGTGTATTAATGCCAAAATTCCGTGAATACTTTTTTAGTAGATGATTAGGTGTAATTGATATTGTATTTGTTGTAGCTGATTTGATGTAATTGATAGTGTATATAGATTGTTAATCAACACCAAATTTCGTTATTATTTTTTGGTTTATGATCTGGTGTATTTATATATTTTATGACGTATATAATAACCAAATAACGTGTTATTTTTTTGGTATATTAGATAGTGTATTTTCTGGTGTAATTGACGTATGTAAAAACCAACTAATGTGTTCATTTTTTGGTCCATATATTGGTATATTAGATAGTGTGTGATTTGGTGTGATTGATAGTTTATTTTTCTGATGTAATAGACAGTGGATGTAATTTTGGTGTAATTGATAGTGTATTTTTCTGGTGTAAGTGATGTATGTAAACACCAACTAACTTGTTATTTATTTGGTTCATCTATTGGTATTTTATATGGTGTATGTGATTTGTTGTATAAACACCAACTAACGTGTTAGTTTTTGGGTTCATGTGTTTGTATATTAGATAGTGTGTTTTCTTGTGTAATTGAAATATAAAAACGTCAACCTTTATGGTGTTTATATATATCTACTTTCTGGTGTAATTAATATAGAATGTTAAATTTTTATAATTACTAATTTAGTATGGTTTCAAATGAAGGTACGT
>JAJOOO010010303.1:0-16971 GCA_029582685.1 Solanum piurae
CCCAACTAAAAGTTGTTATCTTTTAGCTGATTGATGAGTTTTGTTGTTTCCGAATAAAGCAAAATGTTGTATACAGAAGATACATATAGCTGTTACTGAAAGTTGAGCTCTTTTAGCTGATTGATGAGTCTTGTTTGTTTGAATAAAGTTGGAATGTCAATAAAGGATTCATATTGCAGAGCCCAACTAAAAGTTGGGATCTTTTAGCTGATTCAATCCCTTTTCTCCAGCATATACAATATATATTCAATGCCTTTTCGATTGTGTTCTGACCTTTTCTTTTTATGTCTATTTTAGTGTTGATATTGATGGCTCACTTGGTGAATCAGACTGCCTAAAGGAAAGCAGTTGTAAGAAAAGGTAAAATTTTTTGAGTTTAGGGACATTTTGTGTATTTCCTAAGCATAGAGATCTGATGTTGCACTAACTCGTCACTATTATCTATCGGGTTTGTTTTGATTAGCTACTTGGCGCTTACCATTGTTAAAGAAAAGTGACAAATTCTCCCCTCCCTTTGTTTCATTTCCAGAGTATTACTCTATTATCTTGAAGGCTCAGGGTTGAGAAAATAATGATCTCATTATGCTTTTAATGAGGATAGTTTTAAAGATTTTGACTTGTTCTGTCCTCTTGTTCTAACGGCCTATATGGAGGACTTATACTCCCTAAACGGCCTTCTGAAGATTTCATAGAGATATAGTTCCCTTCCCTCTATTTGGAAGTAGTTACTATGTTGCAGCAATTCCACAAATTTAGTTTAGATTCAAATTCTTGTGATGTAATGATGATACACAAAGCCCCCTTATGTTATATTCTTGGTTTCATAATTATACTATTAGCCTTCGAGCTTTTTTTCCTCGTAGTATTGGTTTTGAGAGGAAAGCCAGATGCCCTCTTAATGTACCTACATAACATTGTTTACTCATGTTTCCGACAATTGTTACAGGACAAGAGCTGAATCATGCACCTCGTCAAGTTCCAAAGCTTGCAGGGAGAAATTAAGGAGAGAGAAACTGAATGACAAGTGGGCTCACTATTCATTCCTTTTAGAACCATTTCACCCTTTATTTCATTTTATAGATCGCTAAATTAAAATATGGTCTCAGGTTCATGGAATTGGCGGTGCTTCTTGAGCCCGGCAGGCCTCCAAAAACAGACAAGAGTGGCATTCTTGTTGATGCTGTTCGTGTGGTGACACAGTTACATGGTGAGGCTCAAAAATTGAAAGACTCAAATTTGGATCTACAAGAAAAGATAAAGGAGTTGAAGGCAAGTATTTGTTACTTTCTTTCCATTGGCTACTAGATTGTTGACAAGTTTTGTCAATTTGGCAAAACAATCTGATGACAAGAAAAGCTAAAACATCACTTTACTATGCTTCTCCTGACTTCAAGTATGTTTGATTTGTGTAGGTTGAGAAAAATGAGCTTCGAGATGAAAAGCAGAGGCTGAAGTCCCAGAAAGAGAAGCTAGAGCAACAACTAAAGACTATGAGTGCACAACCTAGCTTCTTGCCTCCTGCCATGCCCGGTGCTTTTGCTTCTCCAATTCAAGCTGCAGGAACCAAGCTGGTGCCAATCATAAGTTACCCTGGACTTGCCATGTGGCAATTCATGCCTCTTGCTGCAATAGATACCTCGCAGGATCACGTGCTCCGCCCTCCAGTTGCTTAAGTTTGCTGCTAAACCTATGATAATTGACTTAACTCCAATATGTTGTTCTAGTTAAACGCTCTTTAGCTGTGTTAGTTTATTGGTCGAGTCCTTTTGGTGTATTTGGTGGATAATAGTAGTTCTCTTGTAATCTTTGCACTTTTAATGTGTTAAATGCTGGTTTTATCAACTGTAAATTTTAGCAGGTTCAACCTGGCATTTACGTGTACATTCTTTTCTCTCCTGATTAAATTCTTTGTTATTTCTTCCTTTTGTTTGGCATGAATTGAGTGTGTGCGTATTGGGGTGGGGGGTAACTAAGCTGTGATGAGCCGGTGACAGTGCTGTCAAAACTTTCCATCCCAAAAGAGTTGGAAGAAGTGCGCAGCTTTGATTAGCTGTGTGGTATTATAGTTTTGAGGAGCAAAGAAAAGGTGTGATCTCTAAATGTGTGATAGATGGGGGTTTTAGTGGTTAAATGGAATGCATTAGAGACTGAAAGTATAGCGCTATTAGCGCCTGGTATTCGAATATTGACTCCAGGCATTTTTTTCTACTCCTTCCCTTTAAAAAACAGGGATACTTTGTGTTCTTGAATCAATAACCATCGAAAGACTAAGCTAGTCTCCTGTCTCTCAGGACCAACAAGGGATATATAGGTAATGTTTCGAGTGGTTGACATTTTCCAATCACAAAGATCACTGAGTTCTTGAAAGTTTAAAGGTTGGAATGTCTTGTATCACTGCATTAGCCTTGAGTTTGCTAATTGTAAAATCCACAAGATTATTAGAGGACTTGGTGTCAAATGTAACAGGAAAAAGGAGCAAGCCAACAATTCAACTGAATGTACTTACATTTTCTTTTATCTATATTGTGTAATTAATGAGAACTCTCTGAGAAGTTTTGTTGTTTGCATAGCTCCCAGGGATTTGGTACGTGTTATATGTGGATTAAGTGCACATCACGGTCATTCATGGATTCGAACCTGTCACCAACAAAAGCCTAGTATTAAAGTGGAGAAGGGTGGAAGGGCAGGTAAAGTTCATTTACTGCCCTCGTTCTTTCCTTTCGTCTGTTTGGTAATTTCACTCTCTTTTAGAACCTTCTGTTCCTTACATACTCTGAATGATTATACCTCAAAGACACAATTAGCATGGAATGGAAGATTGAGACTCCCTCCATTCCATTTATGTGTCTTTATTTCTAAATTAGTCTGTCATTAAAAGAATGATATATTTCTATATTTTTGAAAACAATTTAACGTTAATCTTTTTATTTTACCCTTAATGACATGCTTCTAGATACACAAACTACGCCACCTAAATTGAATTGGAGGAGTATCCTTTTTTATTATCTTGGCAAGTATTATTTTGGTGAAAAAATCCACCATGTACATTGTATAATATCTAACTACAGTATAAAATACATTCGGGGAACCAGAAATTATAGTAGCTTTGAGGTGTTCAAGAATGTCAGTCAGGGGAGCTGTTGCCAATCTTGCGTCAAGAAGTGGAGAGACCTTCTATACATGGGTCACCTCTCTCAAAATTTGTTTTCTTGGTTACAAGCAACATGGTTAACAAATCCCTTGCTCATTTCAAGTTGCTCTAATATGACAGGTTCTGATAAATTTATCGGAGAAGTTAACGTACTTTGTCCACAGGGATCGAAGTTGAGGGAATGCTATATCTAGCCAAGGTTTTGCTCGACCGTTGAAGTGGATCACACCAGCACTCTTAGCATCCGCGATGCTCGTGTTATCTTGGTACCCGAGTCCTAGCATGTGCCAAAAGGAATCGATAGCATGGACGTGACCATGAAATGCAATTAGTGCCGGAGGTAATGTTCCTAGCTGCCACAAACTTAGATCTGACTTCAAGTTCTGCACAAGAAAAGGAAGACTATATCATCATCGAGTTTTTCAGTAAGTACTTTCGAGCAATTGCAAAAGATTTACTTCCCCTTTCTATATCTAGAGGCAATTTAACTTTAAGCATCCCATTTTAACCTTAAGTGAGATGATTTGTAGCTACACAAATATCTCTGTCTTGTTTTAAATCATAAATTTCAAGCGTCTTTCTATGTTTCTTGAACTCCGTGGCCAATCAAAGTTCATCACATAAATTGGGACAGAGGGAGTACTAGTTAAAACAAAATGCTTGAATGTTGCATAATGTTCAAAATGCATTTCATTGAATTAACCGTTGATGTCACTTGTAGAGTTGTAGTTAACCTGTTCGAGCCAGTAGTGGTATGCCTCACTTATATTTGTTTCTCTCCATGCTTCTAGATCAAAAATGTTCATGCCATAGGCCCATGCACATTCATTAGGATCAAAGTTGTTTGATATGAGAGGATGAGAAAAATTCAAATAGCTTTTAAAGCGCTTTGCCATCACAAACTTGTCCTCTCCCCTGCATGTCTCTACCGCTCCATTCACCTTCCCGTTCATGTCAATGTTCCATAGAGATGAAAGATCGGTTTGAATGACGATGTCATCATCCAGGAAGACTACCTTATCAAGACTGGGAAACAACTGCAAAGACATTTCTACTTCTCAGCATTAACATTTAAAGTGCTTCGGAGAAGGACAGATGGACGTTACATGCAATTTAAGTGAGCTTCTAAAGCTTTCGTTACCTCTGGCAAGTATATCCTTATGTGGTTCATCAGAGAATTGTATTTGGGACTGAGTGCTTGCAACTTTGCTGCAATGATATGAGGCTTTTCGGTTGTATTCGCTACAATTGCTGATGACCCTCCCCTGAATTGTGATCTTGCTTTTTGGTCTTTCTCCATTGCTTCCAGAACCGGGACCTTTCCCTTTGTTAACCAATCAAAATGGTGCAACGCTTTAACCTCGATGACTGCAGGTGTCAAAGAATGTAACGAAAACCAAGCTTGCATCGGTGAGAAGGTTTTGCTATCCGTGATTATGTGAAGGACAACTTTCTCAGGCCGGAAAGAGTTCTGGACAAGCGATGATGCAACAACAGAAGCAGCAAGAATATTGTCAGAGGCTAGGACAAAATGGAAGTATGAATTATCAACAAGGGCGGGAACAAGTTCCGGTGATGGTAACTGGAGACGGGCATTGGCATTGATGGAATGCTCATGTGCTAGCTTGAGATCAAGGCAGTGCAGCTGTTTCGGGATGCCACTAGATGCTACATGCCGATAAAGGTATTCTTGAATCTTGGCAGTTCTTGTTCTTTGTTCAAGGAGGGTTACCTGCAACAAATAGACATTAATTGTTGAAAACATAATTTGGTAAATAAGAACGTGCTCTCTCTAATAGTTTAAGCCTTCCGATGAGATGGTCATACAATTCAACACTATTCAAACCTTGAGTGGTTAATATGATTACACTGTGAATATCTCATGACTTTTGCTTCATAATCAACTGGTCTGCCTTCTAGTTAATTGTTTAGCAGCCAGGAAAGTTTTAACAAAAAAAGGGCAGCCTGGTGTACTAAGCTCCCGCTATGCACTGGGTCTAGGAAGGTCAGGACGATATTGGGTCTACTATAAGCGATGTTGCTCAGACTTCCTAAAAATGTTGTCACACCCATGTCGGATTCTCCAAATATGAACTACTTTTCAAGGATCCGGCACACACACCCATTGCCAATTTTGAAGAGTCCGAGCAACATAGACTATAAGATTCTTACATTACATTTCCACGACTTGAACCAGTGACCTCCTGACAGTAGTCAAGAAATTAACCAAGGAAAGTTCTTTGTCCACATGTAATTTGTTGTCTACGACAAAATATGGTACCTTAAGTTAACTTTATCTCTATACGTGATGGAGAAGGCATGATGAGTACATAATACCATAGCTTTAAGCTTGACAGCAAAGGTTTCTGCATCTGGCCTTGTGTCCTTCATTTCTTCCATAAACTCTTCCAACGATTGAGGAGTTTTCGGCTCTTCTTCGATTTCAATCTGGTCCGTAGGTTCCTCCAATACTTGATATATCACTTCAGGTACCTAACAGAATACGGGAGAATAGATATTTTGAGCTAGTGATTTCAAATAGAAGAAAATGACTCTACAAAGATCTCCTGTCTTTCACATACTGATCTTCTGTGTTTATTTTTTACTGATCTCTTGTGAAAAGAGCAAAATAACTAAAATAACATTTGTAGTAGGCCATAAAACCAATCTCCCCTTAGAATGAGCACGGCTCAAAGGAGATTTCAAAAATAATATGCCCAAAAAGGATAAAAATACGAGGCGTAGAAGCATACTGTTGATTCGAGCTGTGTCCCCAAAATCCTTGGTCCAATTTTTCTCCCCAAGCACCCTGCCTTAGAATGAAATTTAGAGTTTCTTCAGTGGGCAAACAGTGAAAATGGTGGTATAAGTGCGCTATATTGATACTCTTTTTTGTGCAGAAATTGAAGACATAATACATAGATAGACACCTTAACTTGGTCTCAATTGGCAACTATACACCTCAATTTTGAAAATGAACATCTAAACGCCTTAACTTGGTTTAAGTTGGCCTCGTAAACACTCCAACTTTGAGAATGCACCCCCTTAAAGTCTAGATATGCATTTGCAAAGTTAAGGTGTTCGTGAGATGCACTTGTGTCAAGTTGTAGTATGTAGACGGTCACAATGGAAGTTGGTGTGTTCAATTGCCAGTGGAGGCCAAGTTATAGTGTCTATCTATGTATTATGCCGAAATAGAACTAGTAACTCTTTTATTCACTTCTATAAACTTGCTGTCTTAGTATGTTCAATCAATGAATCTGCAGATATTTTGGTTTATCTACATGTTGTAAGAGTTCTCTAGTAAATCTACGAACACAGAGATGATCAGCATAATTTTAGTTTAAGTAACAACTACTTGAGCAGTAAGAATAAGGGCAGACCGGTGCACTGAGCACCCCCGTTCATGCAGGGTTCAGGGAAGAGCCGCACCCTTAAGGTGTGATGTAGGAAGCCTACCTGATGATTGCATCAGTGGCTGATTCCACAGCTCGAATCCGTGACCTATAGGTCACACATAAACAACTTTACCGTTGTCACAACGCTCCCCTTCAACAATTTGAACAATAGTGTTCTTGAATATTTTTGTGTATTGTGAAGATTCTTTAGTTTCCTGATGTATCTACAGACAGCTATTATATCATGCTGAAATATTTACATACCATTCTATTATTAATGTTTCTAATATCTTCAATAAATGAAGTACTGTATCATAAAGATCACATATTACTACCACAATCATTTTTTTCCTAATGCTGCTTAATACAATTTCTTATACATGCCTATTGGTAATGGCGAATTCCACTTCTTTTTCAGAGAGAGAGAGAGGGAGAGAGAAACGTACCTAGCGTTGAACATTTTCGTTCTCCATCTATGGTGTCTTCAGCCGTTAACATGAAGACAAACCTGAGAAGAAACGTAAAAAGCAGGAGCAAATAGAAGACCATGAGGTACGATATTCTCCTTGAACCAACTTTTACTTTGACAAACTCCTTGAATCCTTTAGCTGGGAGGACAGTAACATGCCTCAAACTCGGCGATATGAGGAGTTGCATTGTATGTTTCATTCAAATTAACAAAGAAAAATGAGAAAAAAGAACACAAAATGTTGGTACTATTTGTGTTCTTGTTCTAGTTTTTCATTTGGCAATCAATAACTCTATACTATAATAAGTTGATTGAGTTAGAATTTGAAAAGGAAAGACTGTGCAAAGGTTGTTGATGTTCAAAGTTGCTGTCATTCACCTAACCTTGCTTAGCATGAAGGTTAAACATGCATTTTTTTCCAAGTTTTAACATGTTTGCATCAATTTTCGACTGAGAAAGAAAACTCATGGATTGTAGTTGTTGGTTCATTTCAGAGTTTAACTACTATACATTGACAGCGTAGAATAAATTTTTACTTTTAAGTCTACAATTAATCTTGGTATAAACAGAGGCGTATCCAAGGAGGGGTCACCGGGACGTGAACCCATGCTCCCTCCCGAGATCATATATAGTAGTGTTATATTTTTGAAAATATTGAAATATAGATATGTGAAGATGATGACTGGGTGCACCTTTCTATGTGAGGTTAGAAATTTGAATTTTATATTCATCTTGTTTTATTTTTCTTTCTAAAATTAGATAACACCTCTCTAAATGGTTATTGGTAACACTTTTGACATTTTAATTAATTTTGGACCTATAATATTAATTTTAATGATTTTCAGTTATAAGAACCTAAATGTCCAACCGATCAAATTTATATCTTAGATCAACGTTTTTGTAATTATGCACCCATCATCTCGAAATCGTGGATACGTCTCTGGGTATAAAGTCCCGCATAAATAATCATTGCATGATAAATCTCACATAACTAGTAAGTGAACCAAACGACCCCTTAAAACATAGTAATTATGGGTGATTGTCCCAAAAAAGGTGAGATTTTAAGTTGAAAAACAAAGTAGATTACCTACCAAAATGGGTTCGTAAGAAAAAATTATATTAATCTTCTTAAGAAAGAGATATAAGACTAGTAAAGGCGGCAGCTGATTAGTGGATTTAATTTGCTTTGATTATCATATTATTTGTTGTTGGTATTGCTTTTTCTCTATTATTTTCGATATGACTTCTTCACTAATGTATGTCCTATTTAAACTTACTTTAAATTGTTTTACCTGAGCCAAAGATCTATCAGAAACAACCTCTTTCCGTTCATAAGGTATGGGTAAAGTCTGCGTACATACCACCCTCCCTAGACCACATTTGTGGAACTACACTGTATATGTTGTTGTCGGTTTTGATTTTTGAAGGTGGGACTGAAGAGAGGTTTTTTTTTTACAAGTGTTTAGATTACATTGGAGATAAAAGTTTGGTGTTGTTTCAGTTTGCCTTCATATGAAGTTATGAAATATTGTAAGATTGAAAACCATGAGGGAATTTTGGGCTTTTTTTTATACATGATTTGAACAGAGTTTCTAAATGGACAATGACCTACTGTCTTCTTTACTTTCTTTCTTTCTTGGACTGTCTTAATCTGCATATCATGGTGTGGTTGGGTCTAATTAACTGTTTTAATTCAGATTTACGTTATATATACTGACAATATGAATATTTTTTGGGGGATGTTTACGTGGTTTGCTCAGGCAGGTAAAAAGTATTTCCGCAAAAATGAAATATCCAACAGGTATGTACATTGTGTACTTTCGGGGCGTACAATTCACTTGTTATATGTGATTTAATTGTTCTTATCATATTGTATACTATGAAGGTATACAAAATATGAAGGGTATATAATGTACATAACTATTGCAGTGTAACTTTTTTAAGTGGTTAATCTTGCTCATAAATAATTCAGGAGAAAAGAAATTAGTTTCTAATCCAAATGACAAATTTTTTTGAAAAATTGAATTGCTTGAGCATTCGAGAAAAAAAAGTTACTTGAGTATTACATTTATGATGAATAGAGTTACTCGCTACTTGTGTTGATGGAAGGTAGTGAATTTTACATTTATTCATTAGCCTCAATCACAAACACATTTCTCCTTATAAATTCTCTTAAAATTTGATGTAATTATTCGATTTTTTCCAAGTCTAGAAATAATTGTATTAAGTAGAGATGTGATGTTTATCTGCTTAATGCAACCAATGAGATATCCCTCAACCAGAGGCTCGGTTTCAAGTCTCGTGTATGAAAAAATTCTTGGTAGAAAACGTTGTTCCCGAATCCAGATTAGTCTGAAATTGGACACTGGATGGGAAGCCCCACCAGATTCTCAACTTCAATGAATCCTTCCTTTTCATATAGCTCTTCTAACTAAACCAAAAAAATATACATATGTAGTCCGTTCTTTTTTTTCTTTTTGGCTTGCAAACACCTCAATTAATTCCATAGGATACTGGCCACTCCCCCACCATCAACAACAGATTTCAGGTAACTCTGTCCACATCCCATCTTATTTTAGGGATAAGAAGAATCTCTGTCCACATCCCATCTTATTTTAGGGATAATAAGAATGAAAGTCAAACCAACAAAAAGAAAAGAAGAAAAAAAGAACTTGTAACACCAAAATAAATTCCAAGTAGCTGCTAATCATTAGCATTGTAAGTAAACACTAGAAAGCAATGTTTTATCACAATGGAGGAGAGTAAAGGGAGCTTAATATTTCCAGATCACACAACACAGTGCTTTAAGATCGAACGAGAAGAAGCAATACAAAATTCATAAGTTTCAGCTGTTACTCGTCGTCTTTATAAGGATACTCCTCAGGAACCTGTTTCAGAAGTTTCAACTGCAGCTCGAATGCATCATCTCCTCTAAGCATATCACGGATCCATGTGACTTCAGTCTTCATTGACACCTGAACATAGGGTAAACACAGATAAATTTGGTGCTCCAACAATAGCTAAATAAACGCAACACTCTCAATTCACCCTTACTGCAGAAGATTATACAGTATTGAGTATAGTATATTTTGGCTTCTCATATCCTGCGGCAACTCGCCTACTAAAACCTAACAATTACTAATGGACCTAGGGGAGGCGATTCAGATAGATTATAAAGATCTCTACCTTACAATTCTCTAGTTAGGGAGGCTGCAAGATTGGAAAATGAAATATACAAGGAAATGCAATGCACTGCTAGATTGCCACTTTGAGAGCAAAGTAAAATGACAACAATGTAACATAGTTCATAACGTTTCGATTTAGAAAAAACACCCTTTCAATTGCACACTATTCGCCATTTCAGTAGGGAAGACAAGTCACATTAGTGACTCCTATTAAAACTTGGCAGTAAATGAGGACGTCGTATGCTGATATCTATAAGAGGTGTCTTCTTCTCGGAGAGAGAGAAAAGATGTGATCAAAGCATGTATGTTGTGTGAGGCCAATTGCAAAGTAAAAATTGGTAATAAGCAGATGCTATAGAAGGGGGAAGCTCACCATCTCTAATGCCCCTCTGATTACTCCACTTAAGATGTTACAATAATATAGACCTTGGCATGTATCAGGGAGCTCAACAAAGTCTACCAAGGGGTTGTCCTCCAGAATTAAACTGCACGTTGTTCCCTCAGCATTCCAATTTCCCACAGTTGCTGTGACACCTAGGAACATTTTGAGGCCAACCTGTTCATATGAGCAGCAAGAAATCATGTTTCCTAAAACAAAAAGTTCAGCTTAATTTTTGAAAGGGTGATCAACTACGTCTAAGTGTATGTTATAAATAAAATGAACTTGAGAATATGAAGGGTAGTAAGAAGTTGAGATGCTCAGCTCAAATATGACACAGAAACAACAATATATTCTGCTCACTGCCAATGAATACTGGCAGAGAAACAACAATATATCTGATCAACCCATAAAATGAACTAGGAGATTCGTTCCCAACTTTTTTTTACTCAACATCCGAAAGACATATATGAAGGGAACATGAGCTAGAGATAGAAGCATTAAATACCTCCTTCTGCATACTTTTTGTGTAAGTGTGTGTTTGTAGAGATGCACACCATCAATCTCCCATTAAAGAGCAAAGTGTGAAAGGAAAATTGGTGGTTAAATTCATAGTAAGACATTTGGAATGTGAATTAAGGTCCAGAAAACTTATCCAGCCTTATTGTGTTCACTATTATTTAACTTTTGAGGATTTTCTCGGAATAAAAATATCCAAGAATCATCATTATCATATCCTAGGGGTGACAACAATCCCTCTAAAAAAGGGGCAAAGAATGACCAGCCACACTCTCATTCTCTATTTTCCCTTTCTCCATCTTTTTTCTCTTCTGCTTCCTTAGAAACCCAGGGCGAATCCGTGACCATACACCCTCTAGGAAACCATCCCTGTGGCTCTTCTCCCCCACCCCCACCACCACACACACACTCACACAAATCTCTCATAGTTTCTAACTTTTTGAGTGGTTAACTATATTTCTCAACTTTGAAATGATTGAAGAAAAATGGTGGCATGAATCTCTGTTACAAAAAGAAAGAAGTTATGCTCTTGTATACATTTTCTTTTCTAATTTGATCATCTCTTTGTTTATGTACTATAAAGAGACTTGAAAAATGAAGAGCTAATTCTGTAAAGTTTATATGTTCTGTTATGCATTTTCTCTTCACTTAACGTACTATTTACAGGACCCCCTTTATAGAGGAAACAAAGAAGTAGTTATCCAGTTGTATAGAGAAACCGAGGATTACAACCAAATGACCAAAATTGCTCTTTACTTCGTTGTCAAGTCAGACTGCTAAAAGACTATTTGAGAGTAAGGCTTTGGCAGCCAGCATAACAGTAGAGCTTCCAGAGCAAGATACTTGTTTCAAACTTTTGCCTCAATTCTTACTTCAATTTCAAATCTACAACCACATTAACAACAACAACAATAAGAACAACGCCTCAATCCAAGTAAGTTGGGGTTGACTATATGAATCTTCACTGGCCATGTCATTCCATTTAATCACATCTCGGTGATTAACCTCCATAACATTGATTAAAATTTATACTTCCATATTATTCCTTCTGATACTTTTGAACAACTCTGTTTTGTATTGGCTACTGGCATGTGTGGGATATCAGACTTCAGAACTACTATTCCAAAATAAAACTGAAACTCCATAATAAACCAACACACATTTAAATATAATGCAACTTGGAGGGGGAAGAGAGACCTTGGCAATGACTTCAGCTGTTTCCTTGAAATCAATACACCTAGAAACGTTAGATTTTGCCAGAAACTCATCAATGAGCCGAATCCCAATGTTATAACCCCTGCAATCAGTTAAACTTCTCAAATATTGTGTACTTCCAAGCCAATACAGTTAAATTAAATTGCCACAGACAATTACATTCAATATCAATCAACTATGCCTCAATCCTAACTAAAGTCAGATATATATGCATCCTCCAGATCCATTCCATGATTCATCAATACAACAACTACAATAAGCCTCAATTCTAAACAAGTTGGGGTCGGCTTATATGAACCCAACTTCTTCATTTAAGCTCATTTCATAGGATACATCATTAATATACTCTTCTCACTCAAACCTTAACTCTCCTCCTTTTTCTGGATTTCGGATCACATAGATAGAGTTCAATTGGAAGTTCAATAACACTACCAAAACAACTATTACCAGCCCACAACCCAGAAAACAAGCAAGTACAACCACAGTTTTTGATGGGGGGAACTAGATAAAGGATTTACATTTGATCAAGATGTATGGTCAGCTCTTCAACCTCCTTTATATCGGCTTCAGATCACATAGAATGGAGTTCAACTGAAAGTTCTATAACACTAACGAAACAACGAATACCAGCCCACAACCTAGAAAACAAATTAGTACATTACCTAGTTTTCTCTCCCTCAAATACTATAGTAAACACAATCGAGACAAAATCACTAGGTGATTTCCTTCCTCTTTATCTAGGCATCGAATCACATAGACGAAGTTCAATTTGAAGTTCTATAACACTAACAAAACAGCTAAAACAAACCCACAACCTAGAAAAAAAATTAGAACATTACCTAGTTTTCTCTCCCTCAAATACTATAGTTAACACAACTGAGAGACAAAACCACTAGGTGATTTCTTTCTTTTTTATCTATGCTTCAGATCACATAGACGGAGTTCAATTCGAAGTTCTATAAGGCTAACAAAACAACTAACTACTCCCTCTGTCCCAATTTATACTACACACTTCTATTCAAAAATTATTTATTTTGAGTATAGTTGAAACATTACAAAGTCTTACCATATTTCTTACTATTAAACTTCGCGTCTGGTAAAACTACATCACATAAATTGGGACACAACGCAAGGGGTACAAATTTTGAGGTAAAAAGAGATACAAGTAAAGGATTTACATTTGATCAAGCTGTTTGTTGACTTCCTCAACCTCCTCCAGATCAGTAAGCAGTTGTCGCACGATCGCACCGTACGTTAGGGTGAAAAGTTCAGCATTCTACCGAAAACCCACAAAATTAATCCAACATTTAGTACCACTCGTTCCAATTTAATCGAAAAAATTTCAAATTTAACCGGAAAAATCTCAAAATTTAGTCTAAAAATCTCAAATTGAAGGAAAACTTACCACTCGCTCAACGTTGGCGAAAATGGCGTCGCCGGATCTGGGAGCTACGGGAGCCATTATCAGAGCTCTGAGAATTTGCTGCTGATTTTTTCCGATCAATTATGAGTGAGCTACTTTACATAGATGGATTTTGTAGAAATAGAGAGAATATTGCATAAGATAGCCACTTTATGATGTTTGTTTATTTTAAGCAAATTATTTGAGATTTAGCCGAATTTAATAGATGACCACATATTGCTTCTTTCTCTTCTGTTTTTTTAAAAAACAAATCCTATTTAATGTTTGATTAATTCGAATTCGCACCACGTAAAGATCATTTGTGAGAAATGCGACACATCAAATATTTTTTTTTATACACATGGTTTGAAACCAAGGCCTCTTTTGCGATTTAGGTGTAATATATAAGGTGGTTAATGTCACGATCCAAAAATGGACGTGATGACACTTGTCTTATCACACCGCGACAAGTCAGCCTGAAATCCAATTTAACAGATAAAATGTGCAAAACGAAGTCACAATAAGATAAATTTGGATAAGTTAATCATACTCATAGTACCCTAAAAATCTGGTTGTCACGTGTATAAGTTTCTAATGTATTATAATTGTTTTGAAAGAAAATACAAGTCTCAAATGATATTGTATATAAAATAGAATAAGATCATAAATAGGAATAAGAGGGTCGGCTGAGATGACAAACAACTACCTCACAAATCTCCACAGGAAGCCTTAGACATGAAGAGAAGAGAGGGTATCACAAAGATCCAGGCTTATAACCTACACAAATGTAGAAGCAAGGGGTGAGTAGCAAACAACACGGTACTCAGCAAGCAAGCTCCTAAACACAAAGTCTAGTAATATAGATATTGTTTTTATTTTTATTTTTTCTTACCGTAAATGATACTCATATTGAAGTTCGATTAATTTGTTGTATAGAGCTCATTCATGGGAAATGCCACCTATCAAGAGTTTTTCTATACACAATACATTAGGCTCAAAATCGAGATCTTTGATTAAGAGAGAAATAATTCTGTCTACTGCATGACATCATTTAGTGGTCAAATGTTGCTTCTTCTTCTTATCGATTTAAGTTAAATTTTTCAGTTCAAAACTTTAGAATATCGTGCAATTAAGTTCAATCTATTCAATTCAAATTTTAAGATTTTGACTTTAGTATTGTGAAGTTTAATTTTTTTAATTTATACCTTAGAGATATTGTATCCTAAAATCGAGTTGTGTGATTCAAACTTCTGGTCATTCGATTGATTTACTATTGGTAGAATAATTATTTTGATTAACCATTAAACAGATGAAGTTGCCCCTTTCATAACACATGTCACGATTAAATATGAAAAACTTCCTAACATAATTTGAATTAGTCGTATTCTAGCAAATATCACATCCGAATAGATCCTACGCGATAGAAATTTGAATTAGTCATACTCTAATATTCGATCATCCAATGGAAAATAAAAATAAAATAAAATAAAATAGATTGATAATTATGTCTCAACTACTTTAGTTGGATTTGAATATTCTTGTTGTTGGATTATTATATAGGAAGTTGCCATCCAAACGGCACCTAATTTTTCTCCACCGATCAAAGAAAAGGACACGTGTCATACTATTATAGGTTACTTCATTAGGCGATTTCTTCTCAAATTGGCCATTAACACCTATAAAAGGAGGCTCTCTGTAACCCCAATTCATTCATTGATTTCTCGTCTCCTCAGCTTCCTCAAAAAAAACCTCTCAAGGTATTATAGTTTTCCTTCTTTTAGTTTTTTTGTTTAATTTTTCTATATTTTGTGCTATTTGTTTTACTGTGTCTGTGTTTAGAATCAGAAAGGGTGTTTGATTCTGTTTTAAAAATTCAATTTTTATGTTGTTTGAGTGTTCTGTATGCTTTAATTTTCTGTATTTTGTGCTATTTGGTTTATTGGGTATCTAAAAAAATTGGATCTTGATTTTGTTTCAATATTCTGTATGCTTTAGTTTTCTGTAATTTGTGCTATTTGTCGTGTTTGGGTTTGGTTTAGAATCAGAAAGGGCTTTTAATTCTGTTCTAAAAATTCAATCTTGATTTTTTTTCAACCTTGTGTGTGCCTTAATTTTCTGTATTTATGAGGTGAGAAACCTTTTAATTCTGATCTAAAAAGATTGGATTTTAATTTTGTTTCAATTTTCTGTATTTTGTGCTATTTGTTTTATTGCTCATGTGAGAGCTGAAAAACATTAATTCTGATTTTAAAAAAATTGGATCTTGATTTTGTTTCAATGTTCAGTATTTTGTGCTATTTGTTTTAATATTAGCTCATGTGTTTATGAGCTGAAAAACCATTTAATTATGATCTAAAAAGTCGATCTTGATTTTGTTTCAACTTCTGTATGTGTTATTTTGGTTGTATAGCTGCTGCTTCGTTTTGTTTTCTGTTTTTTTGTTTGTTTGTGTGAGCTGAGTTTCTATAGCAAAATAGCATACTCCCTCTCCGCACTCCACTTGTGGGATCACTTACACAATCTATGTTGGTGTTGTATTTTTTGCCTGTGTGTTTCGGTTGGATCTTTGTTTAGGATATGAAGAACCTTCCTATTTCTATTTGTAAAAAACTCAGTCTTGATTTTGGTTTCAATGGTTTTGTTTATGCACCAAGTTGAATTTTGTGTGCTCATTAAAATAGCTGCTGCTTATCCCTTTAAATTTCTGTTATTTGTGCTGTTTGGTCTGTGTTTATGATCTAAAGCCTGTTAATTATTTTGTTTTGAAAAAATTGGAAGCCTTCTTATTGGATGATGATTATGATACTTTTCAAAAATTGGAATTATTGATCAATGGGTGAAAAATATCACCAGCAGTGGATGATTGACTCCATTACGTACTAGAAATAAGGAAAGCTTTTGATAACCTGGATTCCTATTTTTCAATGAGAATCGACAACCAAGACAATTGGCTGAGTCCTGTGATAGTGGCTGTTGATTCATTTTATTTTCTATATTTTGTGCTGTGTTCTGTTAGGTTTTGGTTTGTGATCTGAAATATCTGTTAATTCTATTTTCAGAAACTCAAATCTGTCCTCTCATTTCGTAGCTTCGTGTCTGTGCCTATTCGAGTATATGTGCTTAATTTTGTTGAATTTTGTGTACAGATGCAGATCTTTGTCAAAACCCTCACTGGAAAGACTATCACCCTTGAGGTGGAAAGCTCAGACACCATTGACAACGTTAAAGCCAAGATCCAGGACAAGGAAGGCAT